>JAYKTE010251429.1:0-11853 GCA_036873565.1 Xipholeptos notoides | reverse complement strand
TATTTTTAAAAAGGAAATATATGTTCTCAAATACCTGGCGCACCCTGTATATGTCTGTGTGTGTAAATATATATTTAAAAAATACAAATATGAAGACAATAATCCATATAATAAGTATATAAACAATTTTGTTGATATTTCAATATAAATTCAATTTATATTCTATAAATCAATTCATTTTAAGGGAATACTTTGTCTTTACTTATTATTTACTGAGTTTTAAATGAATAAGTTTTATAAAAAGTACACTCATATTCTATGAAGCGATTCA
Organism: Xipholeptos notoides; assembly: GCA_036873565.1. Lineage (NCBI taxonomy): Eukaryota > Metazoa > Mollusca > Cephalopoda > Idiosepiidae > Xipholeptos > Xipholeptos notoides. The sequence goes on along the minus strand of JAYKTE010251429.1, from coordinate 11,582 downwards.
TCATGTGTAAAACTAAATCTTGAAGGGAGATTTTATCTATTACTTACTAACTCAGGAAAGGTTTAAAAGCAAAATTGATAGTCCAGCGGTTTTTTTGTATGTATTTTTTATCATGCACCATTTTCTTGATATTGATTTTTCTATATATCATCAGGTGAACCTAACAAGATTCCATACCTTTATTTCCATTTTTTTATCCTGATCTATTTTTTTTTATAAGGTGTTCAAAGTAAAAATCCAGGACTGTGAATCTCGAACAAGCTGCAAAGAATGTTTGGTAGATGAAAATCCATTCTGTGGATGGTGCTTTCTGGAGGATAGGTAAGATAAATTTTCAATATCATTCTTCACTTTCTCTCATCCTCAAGGGTTGTCTTTCAATTTAGCTCTTGTGGAGGGTTTCTCTTTAATTTCTGATTCTATCAGCTTGTCTCTTTGAAATATCTGTACACTTCATCTAAAATACTGTGGCTCAGTCAAACCAGTTCTTAATACTTCTAATAATGTTTCTAATATCTAGAATTTATGCTTTAAAATTTCAGTCTCATCTAACTTCAAGTTTTCCTTTATTGACACCATACTTTTATAGTTTGCTGAAATTATTTCTTAAGATTTATTAATAATGTTTTTCACAATGCTTGAGATGAGGCTTGATATTCGTACATCTATTTTTCAGACATTTTTCCTCATCATTGTTACCTACGCAATTCTTGAGATGAGGCTTGATAATTTTTATATCTATTTTTCAGACTGTTGTCTGATCCTTATCATTGTTACCTTCTTTTTGGAATCCTTGAGATGAGTCTTAATAATTTGTACATCTTTCTTTTGGACTCTCATACTAATAATTTATCATTGATCACCTGAAGAAATACAAAGGGTTCATCAGTTGAAATGTTGTGAAAGTAACATTGATAAAGATGAGGAAGGCAGTCTGAAAAATAGATTTACAAAATGAAGCCTAATCTCAATGTTTTTGAAGGTAACAAGGGATAGAGGACAAGAAATCTGAAAAATATATGAACAAATGATCAAGTCTATTCTCAAGGTTTATGAAGGTAACAATGATAAGGATGAGGCCAAGGAACCAATGAAATTACAAATTATTAAACCTTATCTCAAGGATTTTCACAATCAACTAGATGAGAACAACTGACTGGAAAATAGATCTACAAATTATCAAATCTTATCTCAAGGATTGTGAAGATAAAAATCATAAAGATGAGGACTACAGTCCGCTAAATAGATGTACAAATTATCAAGCTGCATCTCAAGGAATATGAAACTAACAATGATAACGATGAGGACAACATTCTGAAAAATAGATGTACAAATTATCAAGCCTCATATTAAAAACCGTAAAAAGTCAGTACCAAAGTTGTTTGTCTAGATTTTCAGGACATTTTATTTTTTTGTTGTCTTGTTGAAACTTATTGGAGGAAAATTAAGATCACAAAGTGAAAATTTGATTTGTAGAAAGTTTATTCACAAACAGACAGGTGATCACTATTCTTAGGGCAATGCTCCAAACAGTAGTTGGATGTTTACAATTCTTGGACACATGAAACTCTTAGTCTTTCTACGGTCTGAAAGATGGTTGTGCAGATTTTATATTGACAACTCAACTCAGAAACATTTGTATCTTGAAGGGCAGTAATATAAATAAAATATATTGGTCTTCCTTGTAAGCTTACGTCAATAAACAATTATTTTATTCAGGTACTTATTGAGTCTTCCAAACTATCACAAAATATTCCTGCACTTTTGAAATAGCATTCTCTTATATAAACATATTGGTCACTCAAACTACTTGTGTAAAAAACCACAGGCTATTATCTACAAGGTAGCCAGCATTTTAAGGCTTACAATGTAACTGATTTCTTTGACCCACTTCTTCTGACAGTAGAATCAAGTAAGTTCAGCATTGCTGAAAGAAATCTTACCAATCTTAAAAGGTGCAATGTCAAAACAAAAAAGAATGGATAATCTGTACTGTTAACTGAGATTAATTCCACAACAGCTAAGCTTTAAAGTTGTCAATCAACCTTACATAAAGGAGTATTTTGGTTTTCAATTCAAGAGACTTATTGGAGCCTTTCTTTTCTTTCTTTTTATTCTTTTTCTTTGAATAACCTGATTTTAAATTAGCCAGCATTACCAGCATTTTTGGGGTATTGAGTTGATGAATGGAAAATATTAGAATATTTACTGAATTCTTTTAGAAAGAGTTTGGATAACTTTCACATGAAAGGTTGGTATACAACTTGTATATCTTCCTAGCAGCTACGGTAGTTTAAATGCCGATACTTTGTAATCATAGTAGTCATGTTCAAATTCCAGTTAAACTATTACGTTCACTAAAATTTTGCTAGAATCTTTTAAAGTTTGAAGTTATAACCCCCAAGTAATAGATAGCCATCTTTGATTTTTGTTTTTCTTCTTGGTACTACTTATCAATCTAGCTTATTTAGTTTCATTATGAGAGTGTAGTTATTGCCCATCTAGTCAAATTCATACATGAAGGTAAACATTGTAAAAAGAAAAATCAAGCAGAAACAACTGAAGACTCTTTCAAAACTTAACTATTTTTTTATTATTTAACTTTTCCTAACTAAAAGTTGAAAAGTCTACCTGAAACTTCCATCACTAGGAGTGGCAAAAAGGTACTCTTCACACTTTGCCTTTTCTCCAGAAAATGGAAGAGAAGATCATGGATAACATGGACCTCAATCCTGTCTCCTTTCAAATTCTTGTTTTTAAACCTGGTGGTATTACAGTTCTCTGATACAGGCTCAGTAATAACCTTTAATAATAAATAATTCAAAATTAATGAATTTATATCTAACTTCCTGTAACTATAAATAAAATAAAACTATGGGATCTTTTATTAATTTTCTTGGTTTGACTGATTTGTTTAATAGCTTATCAACTTTTTTAGTTTCATTTAATACAATACACAATCATTTTTTATGAATGCCCTTTTTTGATTAGTTCATTATTTTGATTAACTGGTTTTTCATTATTTAGCATATAACTGGAAGGTATAAGAAGTTTCATACCCTTCCAAAGGATATTAGCTTGAATATGATAGTAATGTAACAACTATGATTCAAACTTGTTCTGATTCTAAATTGTAAGTCTTTATCCAATATGCCAAGAGGATTTCTCCTTTCCCTTTTCAGTTTTTTGAATCTATAAAAGAGATTTTGTTTTATGGGTATTCTTCTATACTCTATGCGCAAGTCTGTTTGAGACAGTGGATAGGTAATTGAACTTCAGAATCGCAAGTTCAAATCCTAGTTGTTCTGTTCTGCTTTCATATTTTTACTGATACTGAAAGGTATAAATACCCACATTCACTCCAGCTAATGATTAGATAGAGCATATTGTGTTTTTCTAAAAACTACATGTGGTGAAAACGAACATTTATCAAAAATGATTGGTCTCGGCATTAATTGATCAAAAAAGGCTGATATGCTGTAAAACAAAACAAACTTCTATAATCTATCCTACTGTGTTAAAAGTACACAGTGCATACATTTGCAATCGAGGCAGCAACCAACCAAATTGCCAAAGATGGTTTTAAAAAGAATTTAGAAAAAACTAAAATAGTAAAATAAAATCATTTAAAAACATTTTTTTTTTTTTTCAAAGATTTGGTCAGTTTTCGAACTTTACGGAATTAAATAAAAAATTGTTGTGTGTTTGGCAAAGGAAATAAACTCATTGCAACGTCTGCCAAAAGATGACTGAAAATTTGATGCTATCATTACAATTCTATGCTTATGGTGCCTTTCATCTTCCATACTTTCATTCTGGCCAATGGCCAATATGCAAGACAGCAGTATAATCTCCTTGTCATCACTATTTTCTTTTCTTTCTTCAGAAGAATTCACTTCTCTCCAATTGCATCTAATTTTCTTCTTTTCTTCTTGGCACTTTTTCTTTTCTTTTTTTGTACTCCCAACAGGTTGACATGCCGTTAGAACAAATCAATCAATCAACTAATCAATATATCTTCTTCTTCCTCCTCCTCTCCTTCTTCTTCTTCTCCTCTTCTTTTTCTTCTCCCTTCTTTTCCTCCTCCTGCTCCTCAGTGATTTGGGCCAATGGGTAGGCAGTCCGACTTTGGAATCGTAGTATGTGAGTTCGAATCCCAGTCCTTCCATTTGCATTCATATTCAGGCTAATACCCTTGGGAAAGGTATGAATCCCCACTTTCCATCCAGCTATGGGTTGAATGGTGCATACTGTGTTATTGAAAAAAACTAAGTGTGGACAAAAAATAACGTTTATCAGGAATGATTGTTCTGAGCATTAAATGACCTAAAATGGTTGATATGCTGTAAAAAAACAAAACAAACTTAAACTCCTTCTCCTCCTCCTCTTCTTCTTTTTCTTCTTCTTTCATTCTATTTTCTTTCATCATTTTTATCCTCCTGCTCTTTTTAGTGTTAGATTACTGTCAATTTCACGCTTATGCGATCATCAGACAAATAGTTGGTGCACAATTTATATTCATGTGGGGTGGTGGTGTATGCTGGGAATTTTTTTTTTCTCCCTAACCGTTTGGATCTGTAATACCGATAATGTTTAGGAGAAATACATATATATAAGAAATCATTTCCAAAACTTAACAACTCTAACAGCTCATGATTAACAAAACAAGAGCTGTTTACTCCCGTGGAATAAATAAAGGGTTAAGTTAAAAGTTCTGTGAAGACTCTTGATTATAACAAGAAGGTTCCTGAGTTCAATCACCAGAAGAATGCAGAAGGGTTCATTGACTGAAATTTTGTGAAGGCAACAATATTAAAGATCAAGATAACAGTCAAAAAAATAGATGAACAAATAATGAAGTCACTCCCAATCTAAATTCTTTATATAATTACCTTCATACTCATTTCAAATATCAAATTAAACTGTCAGCTTCTTATTGCTGCTCTGCTTAAATACTTTCAAATTTTCCAATATTTTCCACACATTGCATGTCATTTTGACCCTTAGTTGAACTTCTTGCAAAATTCAATTTTTGTTATAATTACTACATTAAGTGTTAATTCCTGCACAATGATTTTCTAATAATCAATAAAGAAAAAAATGAAGCTAGTATTTTATAAGCTTTTATTATTTCTATATCTTGGTTAATGGATTCAGGATTAGATATATTTGACCAGCAAGGTTAACTGAAATGAATTGAAAATCATAATTACCTTTTTGATTATAATTAACTTTTATTCCAATCGGTCTTTTTACTCTTTTCTTTATTTTAACCTGTTCTCTTTGTTATGTTGATTTATTCAAGTTTCAGATAGAATATAAACACATTAATATTTGTATCTAGATTTTTTAGTCTTTTTTCTGAATTTCATATAAAAATTAATCGGCTAAAATCTACCCATGATCCTTAAGGGCACAACTATAACTAGTGACCATTCCACATTGATTGCATTATCTATAAAAAGACAATAAAACATGTATGCATGATTTGTTGGTGACTTTTGTGTGAAATAGCCAACCTTAATCAAGAACAAAGGGTTTTGAAGTCAAAAAATGTTTTTTTTATATTTTTTTATTTACCTTTTTTTTTCTTACATACATTATTTCTTTTCTTATTGTTATGAGACCCTTACCTTTCATTTATGAACTCTTCCTAACCCTATAATAACCAAATGTTAAGTACTTTTGGGGATATTGGACACCCACGAATAGTTAGCTGGTTAGTAAACCTAGCTAATGCCAACCCTTTTCTCAGCATCTTTTCTCCTTAATATATCTCTAAACCTTATACTGTATTCCGAGTTTTCCTTTGGTGGTCCCAATTTGGGTCCACATCACTTATGTGCAAGATTTTTTAAATTTTTTTCTTACATACAATATTTTTTTTAATTTCTTATATAAAACCTGTTTTTTCTTTTCTTTTTTTCATGCAACATTTTTTTTCATACGTACAACATTTTTTCTTTTCTTTTTCTTATGTACATATTTTTATATTTCATATATTTAGACAGAATATCATTTTTCAGACAAGTTAGAGAACAACAAAAAAATCAAATTAGAAATATTGAAAAGGAAAATTAAAATTCTTTTTAATGAAACTTGTCTGAATAATATTTTATATGTACATAATTTTTTTCATTCCTTATATAAAACCTATTTTTTCTTTTCTTTTCTTACATACATTTTTTTCTTTTATTTTTATTACGTACATTTTTTTCATAAGTACAACATTTTGTTTTCTTTTCTTATATAAAACCTGTTTTTTCTATTCTTACATACAACATTTTTTTCATATGTACAACTTTTCTTTTCTTTTCTAAAGTACAACTTTTTTTTACTTTTTTTTTCTTATGTACAGCTTTTTTCTTTTTTCTTTTCTATCAACAAAATTTTATTTTTTTTATTTTATCTAGTGCATTTTTCTTTTTCTTTTTTTCATTTTCTTTTCTTTTTCTCCTTCTCTTTGTCAGGTGCACCTCCAAAGCTAATTGCGGGACAAGTATGGACCAGCAACAAAAAGACCGATGGCTCTCTGGAGAAGCCAAAAACTGCATTTCTATTTTTAACATCCAACCTGAAAGAGTATCAGTATCGACAGTCAGTGATGTAAGTAAATTGATTGAAATAAGACATTCATATTCTACACACACAGGATTTTCTTTTAGTGATTTTTTTAGTGATCAATTTCCAGCTTTTTTTTATGTTCATGTATCAAAAACACCAAAAATGGTTTTATCACTTCTTGTCTGAATTTGTGCAATCAGTTTAGATTATTACCCTTATTCAAATTATTTCGACTTCTATTTTCACCTTTATTTTTATATTCACAACTTTCTGTCTGATGTGCTCTTCAGCCTTCTTCAGGTGTAACTTAAACTCATTAAATTTCATGTTAAACTTGAGAACCTTTTTGCAACTGTAAGCCAAACCCTTTAATTAATCCCTACCAATAGACAGTCCATATTAGCATGTTCTTCATGTTATGAATGTTTTTAAAAAATGAAGATAGCAGACTTTCTGTTTAATTCAACCCACTATTATTGACAGCAAAAAAAAACTCAGTGTACAAAGCTGGTCCTGACTATGGACAAGATTGCTCTATCACTTCAAAAATGCCAAAGGATTAATCAGCCAAAATGTTTTAAAATTAATAATAATACAGATTACTACTAGCGTCCAAATAATGACTATACGTATTTAACTTTATATTTATATATAAGGAGAATTATATTCTGAGAGTATTATAAGTGAATAACAATGTATCCACTTATAATAGAGTTCGAATATAATTTTACATCATATACAAATACGTTGAAAAATATTGTTTTTAATAAAAAATATCCATAAAAGGATCTTAAAGAATCAGAAAATGAATTGAGATATCTTAATTAGCATTTAAAATATCTATTGATCCTAATGGCTTTAAGGATGAAGAGGCTAGCCTCCCAAGACGAAGTTCAAGGGTTCTATTCTGGTTGTCTTCAACTGATGATTTCTAAAAAGAATGAAACAGATCTGTATGGAACTACCAGAATATTTATTAACACTGCTATGAAAAAAAAAAGTTTATTCACTCATAGTATTTCATTTTGTTTATATTTCTGAGATGAATCATCATTATTCCTTGGGTTTACAAATGAACAAGCATTAAAGTATGTTTGGTTAGAGCAGTCTTAAGTGGTTTTTATCTGCAAGTTGAAACTACAACCCATGCCTCAGTTAAAGGAAAGAACAAAGGTACATTACTAGGGAATGAATAACAATACAATCAATTATACTCTGTCAATAACAGTTGTATTTATTCCCAAACAGTGTCACTAATGCATTTGAATTATTAATAAGACTGAGATATAAATTATTGAACTAGGAGAGCAAAGAATTACAATTGGACACCAGACTCTATTTATGTGCTCTTTGACAGGGCATTCAAGGATTACAGCTACTAGGCTGTAGGCTTTCTCTTTATGAGTTTTGCTTTCAAAGATGCACCTATCATGAGCTGCATCTGCTTTGGTTTTGGTAATCGGTGTTGTCTTTCTTTTAGATCAGTTTGTTTCCTTGAATTGCCAAACCTGGAGCAACTCAAAATGTATGTAATGATTTCAGCAAGTTTTATTAGTAATACTTGCATTCAGTTTTGATCACTCAAACTGAAGTCTTCTTTTGGAAAAAGCTATGGAATCTTATCCAGAAAGAAAAAGCATAGCAGTGGACACGATAAGGTCACTGTCTATCTCACTGAGATTACTTTTGGCTGTGGCCTTCTCTGCTGCCAGTCATTGTAAGATTCGCTCCACTGGGCATGAGCGTTGGAGCTTCAGAGAGTGTCTATCTGATGTGCAATAGATACTACATCTAAAACTGCGCGAGTTAGGAGCTAATGATAAAGCACCAAGGCCCTGACTAGTCATTATCAAGACTGCTGGACTGCGTGATAATGATGATGATTTGCATGATTACTACCATTTACACAATAATTTAGTAGATGTGAACTCCAGTTTTCCTCATGAATTCCTTGTTAAACTTGTTAATAATTCTTTTAATAATTTATAAATGAAAGAAAGGTTTTCATCAAAAAATTATTCATCATGGTATTGAATAACTATTTAAGTTTTTTTGCTGCTAAAGACTGAGGAAACCAGCTAAAACTTGAATATTTGATGCAATATTTTATGAAGTTCAATAAAACCAATTTTTTGGATAATTTCTTTCTAACTTCTCATTTTCAAACATTTTAAAAAATGTATCTTGATTTCTAATCCATTCTGTTTATTAATGGCTTTTGAACACTGGTTAATAAAGATTAAATGAAAATCAACTTAAGTCAACATCAAGAAAATATTTGTTTAGGGTTAATAATTAAAATGACATGGTTCTGCTTGAATATGTTTTTTTCTCTTCTTTCAGAAATAAAACAATAAAATTTCCTCTCTTCTATGTCATTCTGATAAACAACCCCGCAGCAAATGTTGTTTATAATCAATATATGAAATACAACCAAAAATAAATAGAAATTCTTTCCTACAGCAATCCACGACACAAATGAACATGACCAATGTTCTCACAAGTTAGAAAAAAATTCATTTACAGCCGATCTGACTGAAACAAATTAAATTTCTACAAACACCCTCTTCAAATAGATGCCAGTTTCCACTTTTCAAAACACTCCACCTAACTCCTATATCTATCATCCTTGAAGCAATCAAACCTATGCTACAAACACTGTAAAACAATGTTGAATACACTCAGCATCTTCTTTATTGTTTATTTCCCTTTTGTTGTCTAGACAAATTTTCTTTGTAGTTCTTCTGTTAATTAATTTACTTCTTTTTACTCTACTGATAGCATAAAGTTTGGCAACATCATTTTGTAGATAAAAAAACAGAAGAGAAATTTAACTGTGATTTTCCTAAAAAGATTAGCATGACAAATTTTTGTTTTACTCACAAACTGTCATAGAAAAATCTTTATCTTATTTTTTAAGAGTAAAAAATGCTAATTATTTGCTTTGGTTTTTACATATTTTCTCAAAATCTAAGATTTTTTTCTTAGTTTTAAAGACCAAAATATGCTAATCATTTGTTATTTTGCATGTTTTCTCTATTCAAATCATATGGGATATTTTTTTCTTAGTCTTTTAGACCAATATATGCTAATCATTTGCTATTGTTTTTACATTTTTCTTAGCTTTTTAGACCAAAATAGGCTAATGATTTAGCACTGATTTTCCATATTTTCCCTATTCAAATATCTAGGACATTTTTCTTAGCATTTTAGACTAATACATGCTGATTATTTGCTTTTTTTTTTTTTACATATTTTCTTTATTCAAATATCTAGAACAACTTTTTTTTATGCATTAAAGTATATTTTGCTACATGGTCAATTTCTAATATGTTAACTAATTGATGTGAATTTCTGAAAAATGAAACAAAGTAAAATGGCTCCTATAGGCAGATGTTGTCTCTATGACTAACTGTTAAAGATTTAGGTTCTTGAATATAACTGTTCTAATTATAATAATACTACAAGGCTCAATTCAGAATAATACTCTTAGAAATGTATGAATTAATGTGAAGGTCGATATATCATAGAACAAGTATTCTTTTTTTACTTAATGTATGATTCTAGCAAATAGTGTTAATTTAATTATTTTTATTTCTTCTTCTTTTAGCTTATTCTAAATATGAGCAGCCAGTTACCCAGAGAAAGTACCTACACTTGTGTATTCAAAGAACTAAACAGAACTTCACCTGCCACTGTGCACAGAAAGACTGTCACCTGTAAAACTCCGGATTTTTCCAAACTGAGGGACTATAACAGACAAAATTCACGTAAGTTTAACTGAATATGTAACGACATGCCTATGGTAGAAATATTCAACCAGGCAAAATATCAAAACTAAAGTCACAATGTTTTTTGGAATCCTTGAGATGAGCCATGATAATTTCTATATTTATTATGCAAACTATGTCTTTGTATTTGTTAAATTTGCTACGTTTCAGCCTGTTTATCTTTTGTCCTTTCTTCAAAAAACATTATAGTGCAGTTTTAGTTTTGACCATGAACAGAAAGCCTGAAGAAGGCCAAAGGATAAACTGGCAAAAATCTTGTAAGTTCGGCTGATATAAACACATATTTAAACTTTCAGACAAGGTAAAAAAAACGTTTTAAATTGTTTGAAAGAGGAATTAATGATTATCTAAATTTATTTGGGAAGTTTTGATTTTTATCTTTACTCAAGTTATTCAGACTTTTAGTCTTATTTTCACACTTCCCATCACAACATTTCAGCCAATGTGACCTTCGACTTTCTTAAGGTATTACTCAAACTTAGGAATTTTTACGTCAAAGATTGGAGTCTTCATAGGAGTTAAACCCTAATTTAATCTATGGGGGGTAAACTGTCCACAATTTCCAAGTACACCATTTATCTTTGTCTTCCAAGAAATATGACATAGTCGTAATAGTAGTTGGTCTATATAGATTCTAAGTGATATTTTCTTGGAAGTAATAGGTTCAATCCTTACTACAGGCAAAGATAGATAAAGAATACCTCACATAGGTTAACATTACAAGATAATGCTTTTGGAATGAGAACAGTCTTCCTGTGTTGATTAAATATCATGTTCAGTGAACTGTTCTGACATATAGCATGGAAGTTCTGAAGTTTGAGTAAAATCTGAAAGAAGCTGAGGGCCACAATGTCCAAAAAATCATTAGGATAATGAAGATGCGAGCAGAAGTCCAAATTATTTGCAAAAACATTAAAAAAATGTGTTATAGAAACATATCATATCAATATCAACAATTATTGATTTCATATTTTCAAAATTCTAGAAGTTAATTTGTTCATTGATAAATACAATAATATTAACTTACCTTCAGGGCCGTGCTTAGGGCCCTGGCAGACCCCACAATTGCAGGAGGGGGGCAAGTTCCATAGAGGCCGCAAAGTTGGTTGGCTTTGTAGATCTATTGTAATGAAAAAAAAGTATTATTTGGATTCACTGGAAATTTATTATCATACTTGTATGTTGAAATATCTATCTATTAAACTATATCTCTCTCTCTCTCTCTCT
>JAYKTE010251318.1:0-11853 GCA_036873565.1 Xipholeptos notoides | reverse complement strand
GCTGTTTTGGGGCATTTTTACCCCCTGGGGGGCTAACGAGATTTTTTTTCAAAAATCGGAGAATGTCACTTTCTAACATTTCAGAAAAATTGAACGGATGGTTGCAGAGAAAATCACGAACAAACGAATGAAGAAACGAACATGCCTCAAAACATAAGTCCCCCTCCATAAATATCGGGGGACCAAAAATGTACAAGATTTGTAGGAAAAAAAAAGGGGTATGTCATGCAGTTTTGACTAATTTATAGAAACAAATACCTTAAGCTTTAAACATGCAAAAATAGAAAGAATAAAAGAAAAAGGATTAAAGATAAACAACAAAAAGTATTTAAAGAAACAAAATAAAAAAATATTTTTGTAATAAACAAGTGACAAAAGGCATATGAACATTAAATGATTTCGGCTAATGATCTTTGAAACACTATAAATAATTATATATATATATATATATATACATAAGGAGACTGCAATTATCATTTTATTATACTTTTGAAAGGGTTCTATGAGTCTACCTTTATTCTTCATATACATATATAGCAATAAGTATAAAAGATGAATATTTGTTCATAAAGTTGTCAAAACATTAGAGACCAAAACCTTGATATCTGAATGAAGTAACTAAATAAATAAATGCTTTTTGTCTTTGGCATTTATTGATTGAAATATAAATGTCTTTCTTTGATCAACACATTGTTTGAATAACAATCACATTATTTTACTCAAAACTAGAGCCAATAAAGTTATTCACACCTTCCACAAGGAATTTGCCAGAATGTTAACAGAACAGAACAACTTGGATTGGAACATGACACCCTTCCCTCATTGGATGTTGGATCAATTTTGTTGGTTTTCAGTCATTTAATGTTAAGAACAATCATTTTTGAAAAATGTATTTCTTTCATCAACACATTGTTTGAATAACACTAGACTATTTTATCCATAACTGTAGGGAAGAAGTGAATTTCTACATTTGCCAAAAGTATTAGCCCAAATGTAAATGGAAGGACTAAGATTTTAACTAAAGTATTAGGATTCAAAAGTCCAAGTGCTTATCCACTGTCTCCAATTTGACTTCACCCTCAATGTTAAAGATTTTTATCTAAAAAATGATATCGGAACCTGCATTCAATTCTTTCTTTCTATTGTGAAATGTTCCTTCAGCAATGTAGCTAGCTATTATGATTGTGTTAGAATCTAATGTCTTACCACAAGAAAATTGAAACTTTCAGCTCAAATTGAAAATAATATTCAATTTCTTTTAAAAAGATAGAGCTAGAAAGTTGCTATTAGCTAAACTCTCTCTTGCCACAAGAAAGAAAAAGAAAAAGCTTATTGGAATTGCTTAGCAAACTATTAGTTTTTCCAACTAAGATAAGTATACACCAAGATTCTTTCAAACATTAGTGTACTTACTTCTGATTGGTCAAAACCATTCAAGTCCTCTTCCTCTTCCTCGTCATCATCATCAAAATAGTATTCATCCAATTTAAATTGTAATCCTGACTGTAATGAAGAAGAACAAGTATTTCCTGCTTCGATATTTGTCAAAGATTCTTTTATTTTCTGGAAATATAAACTGCTCAGTTAGACAAAGATAAGATTTCAAAACAACAGAAAACATTTAAGAAGCAAAAGTATTTGCAGGATATTAACCAAAGCTTATCATTTCCACGACAATGTGGGTTGAATTTAGCAGATTTTAAAAAGAAAAAATTTCAATAGTTCTCACTTCTGACCTCCGTTCGCTACTCCTGCACAACCTGACCCCCGTCCGCTACTTCTGCGATACCTGATGCTGTCTCCTATTTTCGTAGTAACTACTGGGTTTGTTCTTCACTTGATAATTCAACATTAAAACAAGAAATACAGATATGAAATATAACTTAAATTTAAGTAAAATAGAAAGACTGCATACCAAACATTTAATGCAAGAGTGTTAAGATTTTTTTACTTACCAGTTGAGAGTCTTGGTCATACAATTTGTTCTCAGTGTGTTCTACTTTATAATTTTGAAAGAGAGTCTTATCCTGATTTAGTGCTTGTTGCTTCTCAGGGATATAGTCTTTAGATGAGAGAGTTAAACTTGTTTTTATGGAACTCTTAATGTCTTGACAGTTTGATCGATTCTTTACATTTGATTCAATGACACACATGGGCACTGTTTTAATATCCTCCAGTTCAGCATCTTTTGCCGTTGGTAATTTGTCTATAAAGTGATGTTTATCAGAACAACAATGCTTTTGTTGATCCACAGTAGAATTATTTTTCATAAATGTATTGTACGGAACAAGATCTGCATTGTTGTGACCCTGAGATAGCAAGAAGTGACCTGGTTGGTTAACTAATGCTGATGGAGATGAGGATGGTGATGGTCCATCAACAGGCTTGTTAGGGTGGTTCCCAGATTTCATATCACAGTCACCATGATTGTTCATAAAGGCTATACAGGGTCCATTTCTGTTAGAGGTGATTGGTAAGTTTGAGCAACAAGAATGAAAACATGTTGATTCTGTTTTCATTGATTGAGAAGAAGTGCCATTGTCACTGCTGGAGATTACTGTGTTACAAGTGGTTGAACTTTTGGCATTGCAACTTGAGTTTTTCACTGGAATAGTTCCATGATTTGGAGAGACAGAAATGGCAACAGGGACAGGAACGGGCACAGGAACAGGGACCAATTGGAGATACTGATTGGGTGGAGCCCCATTTAATCTGTATGTATTTAAAGAACTAGAACAAGTGGCATGATTGTGAGAAACAGCTGGAGTAAAATTGTTAAGGCCAGCCCGAACGAGGCAACCACCTTTTAAATGTCCGAGACAAATGGAACCAACTCCAGATTGTGTTGAAGTGACAACAAAACCACCATTTAAGGAAGAAGTGGGTAAAAGTTTCCTAAAAGACGGTATGACTGGAATTTTTTCCATCATCCTTTCTTGCTTACCAGACTCTTCTAATGGCAATCTCGTATTTGGGACAGAACAATTTAAATTCAAATCCTTTTTTTTCTTTGTTGAATCCTTCAAAAGTTCTTCATCTTCTGGATTTTGAGGAAGAGGAAAATCACAATTTTTTGACTTATTTTTCTGAAAAAGAAAAATAAAGAATCCTTATCTTTTAGCAAATACGGTTAAAAAAAAACCCAAAAAAAACCCTTTTTCAATATAAAGCAAAAAATTCAAAGATTTTAGTTCTTCAAAATGAAAATCTATTTATAGAATAGGTCTGGATTTATATAAAAAATATCAGCCAATCAACTTGTATTTTTAACAAGAGAAGATAAGTTAGCTGAACATTTATAACATTACTAAAAGATAGTGATTTCCCTTAGACTAAAAAACGTGTGTGTGTGAGAGAGATCAACTTACTCACCTTCGCAAGCTGAGCCAGCTCAACCACTGAACACACACACACACAGCTCAGTGAAGGGTTCCCAGAGAATTTGACTTTCACAAGCAGTCCCCAACCACATGTATATCCCAATTAAAGATACTTGATGCTACACTAGGGCTATCAAGGATG
Source organism: Xipholeptos notoides (assembly GCA_036873565.1). Lineage (NCBI taxonomy): Eukaryota > Metazoa > Mollusca > Cephalopoda > Idiosepiidae > Xipholeptos > Xipholeptos notoides. The sequence continues at coordinate 8,331 of JAYKTE010251318.1, read as the reverse complement.
TTTTTATCATGACACCATCACTAGATGGGTTGCCTATCATGGCTTGGAGAGTCCCATCCACTTTCACTATTCAATTCACTTATATCCTTAGTTATAGTGATTACAGATTGTGAGCAGTTTAACTCCATTGAGTAAATAATAGGTTAAGTTCAAAGTCCTAAAAAGGCTCTCAAAATTCTACATGAGTGCTTTCAATATGGGGGATCAAATTACTAGAGTGTTGTATCTAAATCTGAGCACCCCTTAAAAATCTTTAAATGATTTTTTCTAATTTTTTTAGATAATCTGGTAGATTAGTGTCCAGTCGATAATATTCCACAGAATAAACTGAAAAAAAAATTGCAAAGAAAAAAAATTTATAAAGGCTGATATAAATTGTACCATTCCACTGAAAAAACTACAATAATTAGAAGCACTCCATATTAAAATTAAAAAAAAACATTATTGATAAAATTAATTTCAATATAGGCAATAATAATATCTTAAAATGTTTATAAAAGTTAAAGAAAATGCTACAAAAATAACAGTCTTTAAAAATCTAGCATTTTACAAACATAAGCGTTTGATTAAATTTAGAACAAGGAAACAAATGGATTAAAACATCTTTCTGAAAAAGCATATATAAAAACTGATAATAACATCAGAAATACAACAAGAACTACAGCAATATATCCACCCCTGAAAATGGACTGAGAAGTGACCAAATATTAGGGACTATGGTATTTTTTTTTTTTTAATTCCTTCGGACCTGATATAGACACTTATCAGAAAGTTGGAAATAAATAAATAAATACACAGAAGATCTGTTTTTTAATAAAACTTGTTTGAATATATATAAAATTATTTTTGCTTTATTCCTACCTCATCACAAGTTTTTCCAGTCTGTGTGGTATTTTTCAATGCAAGATCTGCAGAAGGTACAAATTCTTGCTTAATAGCTTTTCCCATTTTTGATCTTAGTGGCCAATCTCTAATGACCACAGCATTTTTTTCTTTTGAACGGTGTCGGCTTCCTCTAGAATTTGAACAAGAATCAACAGTTGGTTTCAATTCTGGCGCCATTTTTAATGGGAAATCTTCCAAAGTGGTTGTTGGTAAATGTTTTGGGGGTGATGTGGAATCATTTACTTCTTTTGTTGTTGCTGATCTAGAGTTGTTTTCTTGAACACTGGATTTGGTTAATTGTTCTGCTGAAAAGTCACGGGAAGCTGGTAAGTCAGTCACTATTTTGACTTGGGCTGAGGGTAGGTTCTCAGTCGACAAATCAAGAACAAATGCACGACCTGCCATTTTTGCATCATCTAAAGGAGGATGAATTTCAAGGACTTCAATTTCACCAACAACATTCTTTGAAAAAAAAAAAAAGGAAAATTATTCTTATCAGGTTTCATTTTACTCAATTGAATTTGTGAAAGGAGTTTTGATTATTATCATACAAATTATTCAGTCTTATTACTATCTTGACTTTTACATTTACAACATATTAGACAATCTGTCATTCAAGTTCAAAATTGAAGTCTGAGGGTACATTGGATATGAAACATAAATGTAACAATAAAGATGAGAACAGAAGTTTAAATAATTTGCATAATATATAATGAGGTTAATTTCAATATTTTCTTTGATAAGGAAGAAATATTTTCGAAAGAGTAATAGAATTTTAAATAATAAAAATAAATGTATTTAAAAACAATTATAAAGTCAAATGCTGTTTTAAAATCAAACATATTTTTTTTGTTTTTTTGTCTTAAAATTCAGCTGAAATTTACTTCAAAATCAATATTTTTCATTCAAACTAAATAATATGAAAAATTATAAATAATGAATTCATTTGTGAATAGAAAATGACAGAATTTACACAGAAATATCTAAAAACAGATATTTCTAATGTGAATTGATATTTGGAGGGTAAAAAAAACATGAATGGATATGGAAACTAGTTTTGGATCTCTAGAAAGTTGAAGACAACATATCTAGTGAGCTGAGACCTGAAAACACATAATTGTTGAAGAATTAACAACAAGAATTTAAGGTAGTAATGTTATGTTAGCAAATCTACAAAAAAATTTCTAAATAAAAACATAACAAACCTTTGCTTGATTCTCTATTTCATTTTGTTCATTATCTTCTTGACTTTGGTAATTAATATCCTGTAGAATTGCCGTAAGGGACATATTTTTTATATCCAACTGGTTGTTATTACGCATTGGCTTGACAGAAGAGATTCCAACATAAGAACAATCATCCAGTAATGATTCACTCTTCTTACCACGGCATTCGGGAGCCTTTGTTCTGTCGGTGACCTTCACACGGATGTTGTATGGGCAGAAAAAAATCTCAGACTGGAATGGGACTGGTACATTAGAAGCCTTATTGGATTTGGGTAAGATTTCGACATCAAAGTTGCCAACTACTATCTTCTGAGGATCTGGATATATACCAGGTTGGCAGCATAAGGAGACCTGACAGATGACGTCTGAACTATGAGAGTCCCAATTGCAATTAGAAATAAATTCTAACAGCTGATAACCTTCTTCGATGTTTGGTACTGATAAACAATCAGGTTTAGCCTTGAGGCAAATCATTGTTACCTGCCAGTCTTTATCGTAACTATTCTCATCAGTTAGGTCTATTAACGGACAGCTCCATTTCTCAGAGTCAGCAACTTCTCCCAGTAACCTAGGAGGACTGATAAAGTTGGATTTAGATTGGTTTAAAAGAGAGTCTGTCACCTTGGCAGGAACAGAAGACACAACATCTGTAGATTGTTTTACTTTGATAGGAGACAAGTCTACAAGCTCACATTTTATGCAGTCAGTATGTCGGTTGCTACTATTATTTGTGTTGCTACCATTGATACTGTTTTCAATCTGTTTTGGAGTACTGACTTTAGGAGATTGGGAAAAATAGTCTACAGACATACAACCAAGCTGTCGCATCTGTTGTGGAGAGCTAAGTCTATCAATTTCAACAACACAATTATCAAATGTATTTGCAGGAAACCAGCTACAATTAACATAGCATTGTTCCAAGGGTTGACGGCAGTCATCTCGAAAAGGACATAACCTGAAAAAAAGAGAGTCACAAAAGAATTAGTAATGCTCATTGCTTAAAATCTCAAATCAGCATTTTTTTGTGAAGTCTTTCTGAAAGATGATTATAAGTAAAAAAACAAAGATGGAGAAATAAAAATTCAAAAGAGTATTACTATGATTGATTAAAACGAAACCAGTTTGACAAAATAGTTAAAACAAAACCAATTTAACAAAATAATTAAAAACGTGTTTAGGATTTTTTCTTAATTCTTTTTTTCCTCTTAAAACACTAAATAAAGTTTTCTAAATTCATTCAAAGTAAAAGTTATTCAATAAAAAATGTTTATTAATAAAAAATCAAATTAAACTTAGTGAGAAACTATTCATAATTTTAATTGCAACAAAAACAACAACCAGTAGAACATTAAAAGTTAAATAATTATTTTTAGATTTTTGTTTTTAAAAAAGTTTCCCAATTAGGTTGTTTTCACTTTAACAGTTTCCATTTAAGTTAGGGGAAATATAATCTAATTTAGTTTCGCTATTAAAAAAAAAAAAAAAATGAATAATGAAGTACTTTTTAAATAATTTTTAATCGAATTTCAAACATTAAATTTTCCTCAAAAAGCAACGGACACCTCTTTTGACAATTTTTTTGCACTAGTTTTAAATATTTTTTTAAATGTTTTTAAATCAAACAATTTTTTTGTGTTTGAACATTTCCTATAAGAATATGCAAGAATATTTTTTAAAAAAGAACCTGAATTTCTAATAATTTCTAAGAATTAAATTTTCTTTTGTAACAGACAACATTATTTCCTTGAGTATACTTTGTGTTCCATTGTATTTTTCAATAAAATCGAATGTATGGAGCCAGAGAGGTAAAAAAATTCCAGTATTTTAGCAACAGAATTTATGTTTAAAAATCTACCAAAAGTCAAGTAATCATCTAATGAATATGAAATTACTGAAGAATATCTAAAATCAATTTTTATATATTTATTTTTTGCCTTTATTTTTTCATATAAACAAGTAATGATATTTTTCTGAAGAAGAGAAACATCAAACAAGATTGTAGGAAAAAGAAATTGAACTGTTGACAAAAAAAAGAAAATAAAGGAAAAATTTTATTTGAATTATGAAAAAAAAACTAATTTCAAGGAAAACAACTGAATAATTAAATAGTTAATTAATTAGTATCTATATTGTTTGTGTTATAATTATTATTGAATTTCTGTAAATCTGCTTAACAACAACAAATAACAGCAACCTAGAACAACACAACATCCAGTTTTTTGTTTTGTTTTTTTAGATGCTACAAAAAATGTTAGAATTTTTCATTATTTTAAATGAAAATTTAAAAAATATATTTTATGTAATTAAGAATTCCAATAATTATTCAAAATATAATAATAAAAACTATTTGTTTTTATTCATCATTTTTGGAAATAAAATCAAACAATTAAAATATGCGTGCTTCGATTTTAAGCATATACGCCCTAGTTTTGAATTTAAAAAAAGTTAAAGAAATTTTTTGATTGAATAAACATTTTTCCTTATCTAAAAAAGTATTTAAAGCATAATTTAAATAGTTTTATTTAATGGTAAAAGAGAAACATGAAATTTAACTTAAACAAAATTTTCATTAAACAAGTAGTAAGTTTCATCAAATAATCTAGATGATAAATAAAGAAATAATGTAAAATCTTTTAATAAAAGAATATTAAATACCTTTTAATAGAACTGAGAGGTGGACTAGTTTTGGAATTATCTTTTTCATCATCTTCTGTATATGCAGAGGAAGACTGAAATAAGTAATATCATTTTGTTAGTAAATCACAAGAATTTTATTAAGACCTTTCTTAATGTTATACTTGGAAGAATTAAAGTTGATGATTGTGTATGTAAGTATCTCTATATCAAAATGCTAAGAATCTCCAACTGGGCATTATGCAAATGAGGCAAAGGCTGGCCGCATCCTGATTGGCTAACAGCATTTCTAACCAAAACTAATACTTTTCTAAAGAAAATGGCGGCCAATTTAACAGATGAAATATAAAATAGATGTATCAAGTTACAATCTTTATGAACATATTAACTTTTCAACTCAACTTTATTTTTGGTCTGTTCTTAACTACAACAAATCAAACAACACTCTAATGTTGAGTGTTGTGTGTGCCCTGCATGTAAAACTAGACAATTTTTTGTATATTTTAAAAATAGTTTTTATCTTTTGATTTCACTTCTTATTCTAATATCTTAGTTATTTAATTTTTTCATTTTGATACATTTTAATCAACGTCTGGGGATACTTTTTATGGAATTAAATAAAACAATTAAAAAAATATATCAAATGAATTAACAAATTTAACTGTTTATTTTTATATTTAAAAAAAAGATCACTTTTTATTGTAATTAATGTTATTTACATTTATTTGAAACTATTATCTAATAACTTACATATAAATTTTTAACAGAAGTCAATAAATATGTTGTGTGGATTTATTTTTTAAAAATTTTTGTTCAATGTGTTATGTCACTTATTTAACTCGCTAAGTTCATTAAGACTTAGAAAAAAAAATATTGTTGAATTGTTTAAATTTCAAATAATGTAATAAATCATTTTTATTATTTTGTAAAGAATTGTTCATACAGCAATTTTAATCAGTAACTTTTTTTTGTTTTTCTTCAATGAAAATGCGAGCGACAACCAATTCCAGATAAAAACAAGTTACCAAATATATTTTTTTATTTTCCACAAAAAATGAAAAAAATGTTGGAAACTAATCTATATATATAAAAATGTAAATTGAAATAAGTCATGATCTAATCTATATTTCTTTTTCAAATTTTGTGAGAGTAATTGAATTTAAACAAGTTAGGTTTTCATATACTTAATATAAAAAAATAATTTTAATCTTAAATCTGTAAAAGCACAATCGTTTCATTTGGTAAAAGCACAACTTCCAGTTTAGGGTTGTTAAAATCTTCCACGCGGTCTTCCTAGAATTTGTGAGTACTACATCATTCTAAAGAAAAATATTTGGTATTTAAGTAATTCAATTCTATTTAAATTATTTATTCTCACATTTTTTAAAATGATTTATTCTCACATTTTTTTTATCGATAGATTAAAATAAAATATTTTTGTTTATTTACTTCATTCAGCATGTGGCCTAAGAAAAATATTTGTTTCTATTTAAATATATTCTCACATTTTTCTCATTATTCTTAAAATTTCTATTTAAAACATTTGACCGTCATGAATAAGAAATCCCAAGAAATTGGATTTAAATATTTTCGGAAAAAATTTAGGAATCGTCCCAACACTAGTTTCTTCGTTTGAAAAAAAAAAAAAAAAAAGGAATAAATTTCAAAATAAATTAAATAAATATTGACAAAAATTCATGCAATGTAATATAGTCGCCAAAGTGACTGTCATAAATAAGAAAATAATCTCAAGAAACCGGATTAATATCATCAAAACGGAAAAATTGCGACTTATTTGAATGACATATTTGTTTTTAGCTCACAGAAAAACCCCTAGAGTGCTTGGTGTTCTGTTGCGAATTTTATATATATTTACCAAACATTTAAAAAAATAATATTTAGTTTGTTTAAACTTTTCATAGAAATTGAAAAACTATTTTTTAAAGAAATCAGATCTTTACCTTGGTCTGTAACTGGCTAACCTTTGTGAAATTTACTTTGGTCAAATTTCTATCAAAACCAACAGAATTAATCTAAAAGGAATAAGAAAGTATTCATATCAAAAACAAAAGAAAAAAGAAAACAATTTTATATTATTACAGAGAAAGGAAGAATAAAAAACACCTGTAGATCTTGTAGGATGACATTGAATGTAATTACAATACAAAATATTATACCTCATCTATACTGTGGGCGAAGTACAAACGGCTGTTCTTTGTACACATAGTAGAATATACCTATCAACTTAAAAAAAACTATTTTTGTCATAGAGTTACTAACATTTGAGTATTCTAAATTTAAGGATAAAGGATTATTTTTAATTTCAAAATCAATTAATAATGCATAGCAGTTTTGGTAACTGATAATTGTGACTCTTTAAAAAAAATGAAGATTTAGTGAACTATTTGATTTAAAAGGATGATCTGAAAAACTGTGAGGATTCAGTAAAATTTTAAAAGTGTCATGTATATTCTATTTTTCTGTTTTATATTAGTTGCTGAAATCTGACACAGGATTGAATTAGTATTAATTTTAAAAAATAGGAAGCTATATTTCCACCATTTGTGATGGCATGGGGTCTACTAGTAAGTAACAATACAGGTAAATCAACAACTTCTTTGAATTCTAAAAACAAAAGATTAAATACCTTCCGCTTTTTTTTGGCTTGAAATATTTCACTACCTTCCGTGGATGTTAAGAGTTTTGGACTCAAAGCATCCAAAATCTTGACATCTTGATTTGGAGTTCCTTTCTTAGCAATTGACACAGGACAATCTCTTCTTGGACATTTCACCTTCTCTACCAACAAATTCTTTTTGTTGGTTTGCTTGTCACTTTCAACATGATCTTTATTTTTAACGGATAAAGAACAAACATTGCCAGAACCTTTTGTCAAATCTATCACTCCTTCAGAGAAATTAGGTTTCTGACCATTTGTAAGCTTCTCTGATAAAGCATTTACTTTTTTTAAAGGAATTGGTGTGTTTTGTTTCATCCTTTCTCTTTTCGTTCCTTGAACATAGTTTTTACATTCTGAGCATTGACAACACTCCAGAGTGCATGCTTTTTCATTACACAAGTTTTCTAACTTTATATTATCATTACTATCACAGATACAACCAAGGCGGCAGTATTCCTTATCACAGGTCTTTGTACAAATTGCACTCATTTTGCTGGTGTCTTCAAAGTTTTCCGAAATCCAACATAAATGACAGATACAGCCATACCGGCAACCTGAAAAAGTCCAAAGAACAAAACAAATATCAAGAATTAAAATTTTGCCAATATTTGCAGACTTCTTCAACAAATGTATAGGTTGACATTTTTAAATGTTGAAGCATTTCAAAGATTAAATTAAATCAATGAAACTTGATATTCAAACTTATTGAAGCAATTTTTCTTTCAGGGTTTCTTATGTTTATATTTATATAGAAAACTAATTATCGGCACCCTTTTCAATTTTTGTGTTTTTTGGAGAAAAAAATACTTTTTTACTAATTATTCTTATCAAAGTGTTGATGAACATTTATATCGACCATCTACAGATCTCCTGAACCACTTTTGGTTTATGATAAAATATTCAAAA
>JAYKTE010251207.1:0-11854 GCA_036873565.1 Xipholeptos notoides | reverse complement strand
CACACACACACACACACACACACACACACACACATATATATATATATATATATATATATATATATATATATATATTTATTTATTTATTTATTTATTCATTTATTTATTATTCCTGAAAGTTGTGTTTTACATTACCAAATTTGCATTTTTTTTATTCAGGAGCGTACATCTACTACTACTACTATAAAAAAAATAACCTCGGTTGTGCGTTTTCCGGAGGAACGGTCCATAAAAACAAATTTACAAGATGTTGGTCTAGAGTCTTGACATTTGATATATGGGTTAATCAGACCTGTGGATTAATTTCAATTTAGTTTTTTAAGCCGGAAAAATAGCTGCTAAAGTGTCAAAATTGAAAAAATAGATCATTGCAGGCCAGTAGTGTCGTGACAATGACAAAGGTCATCTATGTTTCAATATAATCGCAGTTTACTATAATATTTTTTGCTTTAAAAAACTACGTCAGTTTTCTTTGAAAATCTTTTTGTATTCAAATCTAGGTTTCTATAGTAAAAAAATATTATATATATATATATATATATGCTTTTATTAAATTATTTTATTGTCATAGCTCTAGTTATTTGGGATGTGACAAGAATATTCCTTAATAAAAGCATATTGTCAAAACCCTAGTTATAATTTATGCGATATTTTGCATTTAATCATGCCGCTAATATTGAAATAATTGGAAGAGATGTATTTTAAAGATTATCTTATGAAAGAAAAAAGAAACCAAATCGTGTTTTCAATTGTGGTTATTCTATATCCGCTTTTGTAGATTTATGATTAATTCTTTGTTGCTTGAAGAGCCAATATAACGGCCCTGGTGAAATAGGTCAAAATCCGAAACAGCCGATATTACGGCTCTCTGTGGTCTTCTAATAGAGCGGCTCTGATTGGGTAGTTAGTAACTTTGCTAAGTCATGGTCTGAAGGTTTAAGAATATCAATCCATGTCATTTATATGAAGAGGTTCATTCGCCCATTTTTTTTCTTGCTGGTATGGAATAATATAATATAAATTTATTTACGAGGTAATAAATACGAAAGAAGTCTGAATTGTGTTGGTTTTATGAGACGATGGGCGTAGTTTAGAAGGAAAAAGTGGTGGAAATATTAAGCAATCCGAAATAAAACCATTAAAGACCAATAAATTTGTGATATTTTTTGTCGATTTCGATTTTTTCCATCCTTTTTGGAAGGAATAAGGAACTCTATCAATCCTTTTAAGAATTCCAGAACAGTGTTCGGTTTCCTCTGACTGGAAACATAAAAATCGTGAGAAAGTCGATTTGGCCCAGTGGGTAGGCAGTAGTGCTTCGGAATTGTGGTACACGAGTTCGAATCCATATTTCGACTAATACACAAGGGAAAAGATATGAATCCCCACATTTCCTCCAGTTATGGGTTATATAGTTAAATAGTGCAAAATGTTTTTTTAAACTTAGTGTGGACAAATCTAACGTTTACCAAAAATAATTGTTCTCGGAATTACATGACTTAGAAAGTTAGATATGCCACAAAACACCCACAAACAAACAATTAAAACAAATACTAATTCATTTAAAGACATCCGTTAAGTAAACCTGCTTAGAATCGGCTGCTTTAGAAAAGTTATAATAACTTCCTGTGAATTGATACGAATATTTGAAGAAAAAAATTCCAAAGAAAATTTGGTTCTGTTGGGAAAAGGAACAACACATTTTCGTACCGAAATATAAAGATAAACAACAGCAAATTTTAAATATCATCGCCGTCAACCAAAGGAAACCCATATTCAGTCATCTTATTACTCTTATCAGTTGACTTTTTATTGGAATGTGTCGGTTTTGTTAAGATAGTAAAAAAAGAAAGGAAAAAAGAAGAGGTAAGAATTGACATCATTTATTACTTTTTTTTCTTCTTACAGAAAGGAAGAGACTGATTCAAGCCAATAATAACATCAACAATAATAATAACGATAATGATATTAAAAATAAGAATAAAGTGTAAATGTTAATAACAATAAGGAGAATCATAAATTAATAATAATAATGATGATGATAATAACAATGATAATAATGGTGATAATAATATTAATATCACCATCTACAGAACAATTAAAGAAATACACCCAAGAAAATCCAGAAAAAATCATCAAAACGGCAAAGACGAGTGAACAAAAACAAAAAGAAAACTAAACCCAGTAGAAAATGTAACTTTACGCGGATATCTTTCTGGGAGGGATTTGGGAAACACTCGCTTGTGAGACTGTCTGGGGACAGAGCAAACATGTCGAAAGACCGTAAGGGATAGTTCTTGGTACTTACGGTCTCTCTGGGATCGTACAAGGCTGGTGGCCGGGGTGTTGTTCATTCGGGCTGCTTCGTCAATGTTGGCCGGCCTCGAAGAAATCCTTACCTTATGCGTTTCTACCCTGTCCCTTTCTTCTTCGGAGAGTGGACGAATTTATTCTCCATTTGTATGTTGCTACTCCGGTGGCTGGAAACCAGAAGCTTTTGAACAACACAGAGACGGAGATATAGTCAACGATATTTTATTCGGCTTTCGTCCTTTTCCCAACTGGCCCACGTGACATACCTCCCCTTTGCATGGCCGGCCGGTAAAAGCCATGCAGTCCCATGACCTGTCGAACCGGCTAGCACCCCTAATAATATTACAAAAATAGGAAACTCAAATGGGAAGCAAAACTACTTAATGGACAATTCCTTAGACAGACCAAAGAGGTTGCACACACCTTGTTATGGACATGGCTTAAAAAAAAATACCTAACTAGAGAAACCGAATCACTACTAATTGCAACACAGGACTGAACATTACTCACTAATTATATAAAAGCAAAGGTTGACAAAAGTCAGAGCATCAAATGCTGGCTATACGAACAACGAGAGGAAACTGTCACCCACATTATAAGCGGATGACATCACTGGATATGAAAAATAATTCACTGGAACCTTTGTAAAAAAAAATACCACTTAGAACACTCGGGAAAATGGTATACGCACAAGCCTGAACTTGTATGAAAAAATGAAACAAAAATATGAAACTATTGATATGAACGAAAACAGAACGACTGGGGTTACAACTCGCGTACTACGATACCGAAGTCCGACTGTCTATCCACTAGGATAACAACAATTTCTAAAGCAATTTAAATCGTAGGCAGACGAACATGAAATTTATATTCTAATACTGAAAATAAACCAAGGATTATTGCACTTTATATAATGAATGATTTTTCATGCTTATTATAATGTGTTTCTCCAATCAAGCACACGCCATTACTTCGGAGTTTTCCTTGTCTTATGTGTATGTGTATAAATGGATTAATTCTTTGGGGTGTACACAATATCATATGCTTAGAATAGTGCGTTTCTCCATTCGAGCAGACGGCTTCTACCTCACACGTATTTTGGATCACTGCTCTTGTCCGTTATTCAAGACAACAACAATGAATTCATTCCGACCCAGTCAGACCCCCATTCATCGACGCGTCACTCATTAGTGCCACAGTTACGCTGAAAATTGAAATTTTAAATGAAGATTTAAAGAGAGCTCGGAAAAGTGTCAATAGGGACAAAAACAACGGAAATGATCTTTAAAGACTTTTATAGCGATCGGTAAAGTATTTGGGGAAGGAGGAGGAGGAGGACATAACCGATCTTTAAGTTGAAGTAGGGATAATAGAAAGAAAAGGGGCAAATCATTAAAAATGGGCATCTACAACAACATCAACTAGAAAAATAACGATAAAAATAACAAGAACAACATTAACAATAATATATGATGATGATAATAATAATAATAATAATAATAACGGCGAGTATATAATGATAACTGATTATTAAAACAATCTACTAGAAAAACGAGGCCTATACAAAATAAAGAAAAAAAATACCAAAATACAAATAATGATGACATAAAAAATCAAATAATAAAAACAAATATTATTATCATTATTATAATTATTATTATAATTATTATTATTATTATTATTATTGTTGTTGTTGTTGTTGTGAAATTTCATACCAATCATATGAAGCTAGTGCACCCAGTAACCAGTTGGTATTTCTTGGTTCAGAGTGACAACAAGTCTTCTCTGATTTCTAGCTGGTTCCGCACCATTTCAGTCAACGTATTATTATTACTGATAATAGTAGATTTATATTATATTTGCCCAATATCCCTAAGTCACATTTCAACTATACGTCAGGATCTCAGTAGGCACACAGTAACCTATTGTATTTATGATCTGTATTGTTTAAATAAGCTAAGTAACTAAATGCTCTTCTTCAGTATTAATGTTATTGCCAAAAATAGGTATCTCTAATCAACATTATTAATTAACTATCATTTTATGAAAACATATATACAATATTCTTCAACTTTGAGTGATTTGTATTTTTAAATGACATTTTAATAATCATTTCTTTTAATATTCTTAAAATCAAAATACTTTAAAGTATTTTGATTTATTTTAAAATTAGGTTTAGAATATTGATATAAATCATATTAATTCATGCAAAACAGTCAGGTTTTCTCTGTCAAATTTATTTCTGCAATTTAGACTTTTGATATCATGTTATTTTTCATCATGAGCATTCTCAGCATCTCCCTCTTATTCTTATTCTTATTATTATTCTTCTTCTTCTTCATTCAGCATACACTCTTTTCTAACCTTTAGGCATAAAATAACCCAGAAGAGTTGATATAGCGTTAATGCAAATCAACCAATAAATCAATTATTAAATCAATCAACAAATTTTCTTTTTGTATTTCTATTTCTATTTTTTGTCTTCATCTTATTATAATTCTACCTTTTTCTTCAACATTGAAAAACTTATTGGTATCACCAGTCAAATAAATTCCTTATATGAGATGCCTAGGAAATGCCACTTTATAATAATTAAATTTAAACCATAGAAGGTTATATTTTAATATTATTAACTGATCGCCGATGTGTCACTGAACTGAAACGTTTTAGAGAATTGACACTTCTAGTAATATTTATGACAATAAAAATTTTATAAATCAATAAAGCAAATGATGAAACGTGAGTTCTGAAGAAACTACGGGTGGCAGGTTAAAAGGCCGAGATTGTCTGACCATAAAATATCGAAAGACAATAGAAATCTGACCAGGAAAGGAGGCTAAAAGGAAGAATTTTTTTTTTCTTAAAAGGATGGACAGGATATTGTCAGAGGTCAGTTACCCCAAGGTAAAGATTAAAGAATTGAACGTGGAAAGTGAGTAAGGGATATGCTTAAGTGATTTCGCTTTTGAATTCCCACTGACAGGAGAAAAAAAAATGATCATGGACAAGAGAGGTTTCAAGCAAAAGGGAACAGGTTAAAATAAGAAAAATCGTAAGTAGGAAATGAAAAGCATAAATGGCTCAAAGACATTTGCAGAAGAACGGGCATTCAGAAAGGTTATGATAAATGATAAAAGAAAAAAAAAAGAACCCGTTTTACTGGCGATTAGGTTAGAAAAAAATTATTTCAATGCATATGTAACTTTGAATTCACTGGTCAAAACTTATATAGAAATATATTAATACACTAAATTAAATTTTATGACTTGACCGACAAGTATATAAGGATCTTTTGGCTAAGATTCACCTTCATTATGACCTCTTGGAACATAAGGTCATACAGGGAAATCATTGCATTATGTATGTCGTAGATATTGATACATTCAAATCTACAAATATATATTTACTCAGTCGAGCAGTAGCACCAACCGAAGTGAGGCACAAGGCCATTTTATGTGCTCATTATATTCCTGGGATTTTTGTAATCAGTGTTGCCCTTCACTTAGATAAGTTACTCTTCCGAGTTAAAAAGCTTCATCTGCCCGTAACAGCTGAAAGGGAATGCAATGGTTTCGACTGGGATCTGAACTCGAGTAATACGATTCAGTTACCAAGCTTTTTCCTCTGCTCCAACCTTGCTTCCCAAAAATGCAAAATGTACAAAGAGTAAAAGAAATTCTGATCGTATTGATTTCGAACATCACTATTAAACAACATTAAAATCGTATGAATAAATAGCTGGAAAAGGGGTAAATATACCCGTTTTACAGAATATTTGAGATGAGACCTCATAATTTGTAGACCTATTATTCAGACGTATGATCACATCTTAATTACTGCAATAGCAAGTCACCGGCGCCTAGGCAGAGCCGAGCAATATTTTTTGTTGTGTATGAAATGATAAGAATTTTTTACATACCTTTTCCCAAGCTAAATTTGGTTATGTTAATTAATTCGTTATCTTAACCTTAATCCACAAAGTTGATGCAGAAATTCATTGTTGTGATAAGATATTGAAACTGTTATTCATTGTTAGATTTACAACATTTTGATCCTGACTTCATCACCTGAAAAAAGTCAAAGAATTAATCGGTCGTAACATCTCGATTGAAACAATGATAAATATGAGTATAATGGTCTAAATAATAGATGCAAGACAAAGAAAAAATATCTGAAATTTCCTCAAATTTTGAAATAAGTAAAATCCTTGAAATGAGGTATGATAAATTCTAAAAGTACTAATCTAAAAACGAGTCAAGTAGGACAACTAAGAACGGCCGAACGGTGATTTGGCCAAAACCCCGAGAAAGAGAGAATATAATAGATGCAGAAAATAGTTCGATTAGTACATTTAGAATAATCATTAAGTTTCAATAACAAACATTTACTTTTGTATTTAGACATTATGTTGTTCAAACATGTGCTATTAAAATAATTTTTCTTTTTCTTGTTAACCATTTGGACCCTGAAGGGCCGATATGTTGGCCCAGGTGAGCTACGACAAAAAACGACACAGTCATTATTTTTACCCTCTATGTTCCTCTAATAGAAAGGCTCTGATTGGCAAGTTTTTAATTTGGCTTAATCAAGGTCCAAAGGGTCAATATCTTTCTTTCAAGTTTTTCTAGTTTTCACAGGAGAATATTTGTTTTGTGTTCCAGCTTTGTTATGTCTGTTTGTGTTTTACGGCATATCAACATTTTTAGGTCATTTAATGCCGATAACAATAATTTTCGGTAAACGTTAGTTTTTGTCCATTCTTAGTTGTTTTTAAATGACACAATATGCACTATTTAATCCATAGCTGAAACGAATGTAGTAATTCTACTTTTCCTAAGGGAAACAGTTTGAATATCAACGCCAACGGAATTACTGTGATTTGAACTCGCGTACCACGATTCCAAAGTTCGACTGTCTATCCACTGGGCCAAGTCGACTTTCCCAAAATAAAAGGAACCTATTATTTAATATGGTGCCATGAAGAAACGTAATGGATTCCGAAGTATCATAAAGTTGATGACATCAGCAAATTTGATATCTACACTTTATAAGATTATATCCAAAACTAAGAAAGAAACATTTTAAAGATTCAACAAATATCAAATTCTTTTTAATTTTCATAAATGTTAAGGTCAACTCTAGTTATTCTTCCATTGCGAACAGATAAATTTCTCTCGAAGATAATTTTTAACTTTTGATCTAAGAGATGAACACTTGTTATTGAAAAATTATTGCTTTTTATTGGGAATTGACATTTAACTAAACGGTCATTTCCCAAGAAATGCCTATGTCTACTGTATCATACCTTTTCTTTGTTAGAAAAACTAACAAATTCTCACCGAATAAATGTTAAGCAAAGTCGGTGTTTAGCGGCATTAGCCTACGAATCGAAGTCCGGATGACGCGTTAATATTTTAAAGTTTTATTTTCCCATTGTATTTGGAAGAGAGAATAAGATGAAGGAATAAATAGAAAGTACAAAAAAATGTAGTGAAATTAGATTGGAATTTTCGAAAAGGTCAGGTTTATATAAACCTAGCTTTCAAAATTAGAAAAAAAAAATAATGAAAGAAGGCAAGGATTAAAAATAATAATATATAATAATAATAAAATATATAATATAAAATATGATAATAAAATAAAAGAAATTAAAAAAACAAAAACTATAATGAAAAGAAATCTTTCCTAATTATTTCCGTCATAAAGTAGAAAGCATTTTTGGACCTGACATTAATAACATCTCTAAAAATCGTTCGCTCGGTGTAGCACAATTTAATAGGAAATTCTACCTCGTAAAGGAAGCAGTTGCTCAAAAATAAAATAAAACCAAATAAAATGAGCGATGAATTATTTACTTACACAACCTAAATATTTTACTAAACGTTAGAGAACGTAATTGGAGGCCAGAAAATTCATTTATAATCGCTCATATAAAAAAACATATATACGAAATATACATGTGTAAGGAAAGAGCTAAATAAAGGGAATATGTTAACAGATTAAAATAATGTTAATGATTGTCTCTCGGCTTTTGCATTTCAACCTTTATTGACATTTAATCAGTTTATTTTATTTTTATTTTCTGAATATTGCAATTATAAGTTTTGCATTTAGAATATGTAACTTTGAAAGTTATTGAAAATCATTCTTTTTAATCTTAAACGCAAAACCTGAATATATACTGCATACAATTTTAATAAAATGTTGTTATTACAGGTGCTAACAGGGGAGTCGATTTAGCCTAGTGGATCAGCAGTTGTACTTTGAAATCATTGTACGCGAGTTCGAGTCCCAGTCGTTCCATTTGCTAACAACTAAAGAATTAAAAGAAATAGTAGAATCGCAAAACAGTCAAGTAACGAAAGGAATATTATTTAATAAAAGCATATAGTCACAGCCCTACTGATAACTACGGAATTAAAAGAAATGGTAAAATTGCTAAATAGCGAACTAATGACAAGAATATCTTTAATAAAAGCATATTGTCACAGCCATAGTCATAACTACAGAATTAAAAGAAATGGTAAAATCTCAAAAAAGTCAGGTAACAACAAGAATGTTCTTCAATAAAAGCATATTGTCACAGCCCTATATATGAGATATTTATCCTCTATCTTGAAACAAGCGTGAAATTAAAAATTCCCGTGCAACGCCGAATTTTGGTTTTACCGTTAGTATTTGTCATGTGTAGGCCTGTGATAATGTGCTTTTATTAAAGAATATTCTTGTCACAACGCAGCAGTCCTACTCTTTACTTGACTATATTCCCATTTCTTTTAATTCTGTAGTTATTGATAATAATAAATTCTGTAAGTAATAATAATTCTGTAATTAATAATAATAATAAGTTATTAATGATAACCATTTCTGTAGTTATTAATAATAACTACAGAATAAACAGAAATGGTAAACGCGCAAAATAATCAAATAACGACAAGTACGACTACGCAAAATAGTCAAATAAAGACAAAATTATTCTTCAATAAAAGCATATTCCCACAGCCCTAGCCATGTATGTCTTTTCATGTACTCATGCTCTAATTCTTATACAATGGAATTCTAACAGGTGTTTATAAATCAATGAAATCCTTGCTATGATAAGATAGTGAAGTCAGGACATTTTTAAGAACGATCTTTAGGAACATATAAATGAAATGTTTTTTGTGACAATTTGATTTTTAAATGTCAATCAGAGATTAAAAAAAAGCGGATTCGGTCGAATAAATCTTTTAGTCTAAGTAACTTTGACGGTAAAATTGACATATTTGTAGGAAGGCAGCAAGCACATAAACTCCAAAAGGTAATTTTCACAAGACATTCCGGCAATGGATTCTATTCGGAAAGAAGCTTATTGCTTGACAACTCAACGGATATTCTTACTTATTATAAGAGGAGAGGCTTCAAATCGTAACTTGATTTTGAAAATTATTTTAATTTTTGCTTTTTATTCAAAACACAGATGTTCATAGTATTGAACTTTCCTACTCTTTTTTTTTCGAATCAAATTTTCTGAAACAGATATTATTTAGTTTTTGGTTATATTTTATACTAAAATTCATATACTTAACGAAGTATGTGAACTGTAGTATAAAATATAACTAAAAACTAAATAATATCTGGATATTAATTTTCTTTCGTTCAGATCATTTTTTTCTGATTTTTCTTTATTATGAAAAAAAATTATATTTCACCGTCAGTCGGTGATTTTTTTATTCACAGACTATTTTTACAATTGGTCTTCTTCTTCTTCTTCTTCTTATTATTATTATCATTATTATTATAATTATAATTATTATTGTTGTTGTGGTTGTTGCTGTTATTGTTATTATTATTAATAATACTATCATTATCATCATTATCATTATTACTATTATTATTATCATTATAATGGTTGGTATTATTGTTATTATTATTATTAGTAGTAATAGTAGTTGTTGTTGTATTAGTTGATGTATTGGAAGTATTTTAATATCATTATTACTATTATCACCATTCACAACATTCTAATTATCATCTTAGTCAGTAATATTATTTCTATTATTATTAATATCATTATTATTATTATTATTATTATTATTATTATTATTATCATTATTATTATTTACGTCATTATTATCATCATTATTATTATCCCCATCATCATCATCATTATCATTAATATTATCATTATTAAAATTATTATCTTTTTAATGTAATAACCTCTACTTTTTCTATTTAAACTTCAATCATTTCAAATTTCATGCTGTTTATAGGCAAGGAAAGATGCACGCATTTTACAAATAGAAAGACAAAAAACCGCCCCATGGCCTCTCAGACTATTTCTTCCATCGACTTTGTTTTTTTTTTAAGGGGATTTTTTTGGCACCACGGATATTTGCTTTTTGAGAAAAAGAAGTTTTCCGTATTAAAAAAAACCTAAAAAAACTAGAAGAACATAAAAAAATTATAATCTAAAAAAATTACCACAAAAAATTAATCATGCCAAATTAATGAAAAAATAATAAAATGACTGAAATTTTGAGAAAAACAACAAAAATACCTGAAAAAACATGTGAAGGAATGGCGAATGAATTATTTAAAGAAAGTCTTCCGTGATCTAATTCCAAAGTTTTAGACGAGTTGATCTTAGTAAAGGCATCAGCTTAATTAAAAAATTAGTGAAAGCTTTTTTCAAATTACTTTGGAATTCAATGGGTTCGCCTCGAATCACGCGAGTAGCAAAACTGTATTGTTTGATAGCGCCTACAAACAAAAGTGTTTTCAAACCGGACCTCTTGTACCAAAAAGTTGAACTTTTTTTTTTTAAATCTCTAAAAAGTCAATTTGACTTTAACTGTCACTAGAGAAACACTGGTGTCTTGAATATTTTACATTAAAAAAGTTACTAAAAATATCATTGTTTTATAAGCTTAACAAACAATATTTCTCTAAATATCGCGTGTAAATGTATAAAAAAACGAAAACACTTAAAAAAAAAGAAGAAATATGCCGTGATTAAATATTAAAGGCCCATTAAGATTTTGCAAAATTATAAAACCCATATGGAATGCTATGTAACCAAATAAATCATTTAAAGGTGGTATTAAAAATAAGATTACTAAAAACCATTCAATGTTCAGGATTTCAAATAAATTATAAAAAATATCAATAAACACATGGAAATATTGTAAATCATATTATATTACATAATATCAAATGCATTCCATATGGAAATATTCTAAACCATATTATATTACCTATTATCAAATGTATCCACCAGAAATTAAAAGTTTATGAATGTTGCAAATATCTTTAAATATAACTATCAAATACACAGTTCTGTTTTAATATAGCAGTACATATCATAAAGATAATTGCATACGAGAGCCGTTCCAAAAGTGATGTCTACTATCTTTGTTTTATTCATCCCGAAAATTGTGTGTGTTTGTAAATTGTATTATTAAAATGACATTTACATATATGTG
Organism: Xipholeptos notoides; assembly: GCA_036873565.1. Taxonomy (NCBI): domain Eukaryota; kingdom Metazoa; phylum Mollusca; class Cephalopoda; family Idiosepiidae; genus Xipholeptos; species Xipholeptos notoides. The sequence continues at coordinate 77 of JAYKTE010251207.1, read as the reverse complement.
GACCCTTAAATAATGAAATAGCTTGATTTTATCAATTATTTCTTTGGACCCTGACTTAGCAAAATTACCAACTAGCC
>JAYKTE010251096.1:0-11854 GCA_036873565.1 Xipholeptos notoides | reverse complement strand
TATAACTACTAATATAATGAAACCCAGTTTTAAATATTATCCATGTAGTGAACTACATTTTTCAAAAAAGGTTAGAAAAGCACTTTATAATCAGACATTGCCTTTTTGATACCCGGGCAACGCCGGGTCGGGTCAGCTAGTTATTAATTAAGATCTAAAATTAAAAAGTTTTTTGTTGTTCTTTTATTACAATAAGAAAGTTAACATGACTAAAGAAAGAAATCTGTTGTTGTTCTGGCAGAACAATAATGTTTTGCCATACACTGCGACTATAACCAGAGGCTGATCAAGCAATAATGTCGGTGATCGCACTGAAGTGAAGTGCACTGAGTGCAGTAGTAGTGACTGCACTCACTCCTCACATGCACACTCACAGTGTGTAGTGTGTACCAAATCTCCACAAATATTGTTTGTAAAGTTTTATTTACTTTGAGGTAAAATGTTTCAATAAATGTTGGTAGAACATTTTTAAAGTTTCAAATACAATTTGACTCTAATTTCTAAATTGCGATGATTGCATTAGTTCAACAAATCAAAACAACATATTTTTTCTTATAATTTATCTCTTGAGTTTTTGTTTTTGTTTCTGGTTACAAGAAGCCATTAAGACAAGAAAATATTGGGATTTGTTTGTTATTCCCATGACAATATTTTTTTTTTTTTTTAGTAAAATAGTTTTTAAAGCAGATGATGCGTTGGTGTCAAAAAGGTGATAATATATCGAGGTCAAACCTCTTCTTCAGGTCAGGTTGTTCGCTCTCTCGTGCCCTCAATGGCTCTAGTGTCTTCTTCTCTTTTCGTTTTTTTAAATTCCATTTCATTTCAGTTTCTTTCAACTCTAACCTTAACTGCCAAATGTTAGACAATGAGTAAGTGTCTGTTTAACAAAATGTTGCATAACATTGCCATTTGGCCACCAAACTAGTTGTAAAAATATATGATTGTTATATTTTTTAACTCGCAGTGCCTTTTCCGTAAAAATTTTATTTGCTTTTCAACTGATTTTCTATTTTAAATTATTTAGTACTACTACCAATATTGCCTGATCTTGGAGGTCATGTTTGACCCCTTAGCAGATATTTTTCTGACTGAAAACCAAATCGAATAGGGCCCAAAAACACCCTATATCTCAAGTTTCTAGATCAACAATTGGCAAAGTAGTTGGGGGGAGGGGTCTGTAGTTATGAAACTTTTGAACAATTCAAAGTAGACTGTAAGAGCATGTAAATTTTTATTTAAATTGAACCATTCCTTCTAGAAGCTGATTTTTTTTATTATTGATTTTTGATACTTATTCCAAAACAACATTTTTTTTCTATAAATTCTTCCTTTTCAACAAAACCAGAACTTTCTACTAATAATAATTTGATTAATAACTTGATATTTTTTAGATTTAATATATATTGATTTTAATGCTTGCACATTAGTCAATGTTTTTTCCCACTTCAGAGTATAATTGTTCCTGTTTATAATGCTGCAAAATGGTTGGACGAATGTATGGAATCTGTCTTTCAACAAAACTTTAAAGGCCCATTAGAGCTCTCAGTATATGATGATGGGAGCCAGGTAAGTTAGTTTATTTTTTACTTATGTCTGTTTCTATTTTGTTCACATAAAATTTTAGAAAAAAAAATCTTGTACTACTCTTTCAATTTAAATTGTTAGTACCCTTTCTTCCCCTTTTTAATTAAAAGTTAATGTCTTTTAATTTTCAAAACTTCCTTTATATTTTGGGGGTTCAGCTTCCACCCTTTTGTATTAATTATTGCATGTATTTTATATTTGATTTGTAAACTACTGTTTCATTAGAGAGTACGTGATTTGCATATAAATAGGTTGTAAAAGTGGCTCAGAGAGGACATGTGAAGACCAAAAAACATATAGGTTGTTAATACTACCCAATCATACATCTTTATACATTGTCTTTCCTTTTCTCTTCCTGACTTTTTCTGGGAAGCCAGATGACTCGGACAGGTCATATACTCAATGATCCCAGAATTCCTTTTCTCTTTCTTTTTCTCTCTCTTGATGCAATTCACTTTTATAAACACGGAAAGTTAGGAAGTTTATAGAAGCAGATAAAATGCATATGCAAGATGTAAATGATCAAAAATAATGACTGGATGATTCCTTGAATTTTTATCAAAAATCAACAAAAAACATACTTTGGATTTATCAAACAAACAGATAATTCTTTCATTTCTTTTTTGGGTGTTTTAATGACAACTTTGATTCTTAAAATAAAGAAACTGGATAAAAAGAATATTGCATGATGTTTGACTTGTTTTGTCTTTTATTCATTTTAGGATGATTCTTTGATGATTTTAGAAGATTGGAAGGATAAGTTAAAAACAAAAAATATAAAGTTTTGTCTACATAAAGTAGATAGTAATAAACCAAGGGGAGGTAAGTCAAGAGAAAATCCTTTTGTCAATAAATTTTTATTTACTTTATGCTTTTCATATGTGATTACTTTTGAGTCTAAGGACACCTCTTGTAAGTGTGAGATTTTTTGCACTACTTACCATGTTCAAGTAATTGATTGTTACTTAGACAATATATTTCAAGTAATGTTCCCTCAAGCTTTTTTCAGGAGTTACCTGTTGAATTGTGGTAATCTTATAGTTGAACTTTGGAATTTCTTTGGGGAACATGTCATTTTTAACTGAACAGTTCTGAAAGGTACATGGTTCTTTTTTGTTATCCATTGCTGGAAAATAATGGATAGATTTGACTTTTTGAAAATGAACCTAATAAATCAACTGGCATTTAAACCTACTTTTATCTATTATGAATCTAGAGTCCAAACTTTTACCACTAGGCTATATCACAGACTTAAAAAGGAAGTCGGATTCTATTTCTTTGTTTGAATGTACAGGGTTTTATATTTAAAATTCCAGATTTAAAACTTAAATAATTTTCTTCTTTTTTTTTCAGTGGATTTTATTGAATTTATTACCATAAAGTAAATAAAATTGTATTGTTTGATGATCCCAAATTTGTGGAGATTTGCTATATTTGTAACTTAATTATGACATGATCCCCATAATTCTCAATCAACCCCTTACTGGCATATTTCGGGTGTTGTTTCTGTAAAGGCACCTGTAATCTGCTCCTTTGATTCTGCACTAATCATTGGTTATGTTGCATACACCTGCAACTTTACAACACCTGCAGAAAGTGAAGTCAGATGTACATGGTAGTCCAGGTATGTTGGCTTAATCTCACCTCATTCATTGCTGCTGCTGCTACAACATTTTCTCATTTAGCCATTTATACAAGAGAAGCAGAACATAATTATGTACAAACAAAATCTTATCAGACCTTTCATATTATCGTAACCGCCACCATTCCTTTAGCAAAACAGGAACTGTGTTGTGTCGGCTACTCATTAAGTCGTCTTCACCCCCACCATCATCAGCATCATTCTCCTAATAAAGCACAGCGCTTAACTTGCGTAGGTGTGAAGCGAAACACCAGCCTATTAGGCGCAAAACCCACTCAGGGTACAAAAGGAGCTGAAGCATGCGTTTTGCTTCAGTGGGCCATCGGCAGCCATTTTCGACACATCAAAACTGGCACATGCCACCCTGTATATCAAATCTCTTGTAGGATATTTAATACAGAAACTTTTTTTATTTTTCATTGCTATTACTTTTTACATAGTATTTTTTAATATTTTTTTTTGTGATTGAAAACAAAATATATGCAAATGTATGATATGTTTAATTTGTTGACTTATTGGTCAGTTGGTTCGTTGATTGGTATTATTTAATAGTATAACAACCTTTTTCAGTCATTTGATGCCAAGATTGGTCATTATAAATAAATGTCTATTTTTTGTTAAGACATTATCTAAATAACACTGGTAATGCTATTTAACCTAGATCTGGATGGAATAGAGGATTCATCTATTTTCAAGGGGTATTAGCCAAAATATGTATAAAATGGAGTAACTTGGATTTCAACTTGTGTATTATGATTCCACAGCCTGAGCATTTATCGACTGAGCCACAGTGATTTGAATAACATGTGCAACGTAACAAGCACATTATTACTGTTGGTTTAGTAGTGGTAGCTACATTATTATGTTGGGTAAATGAACAAGATTATGTGTTATTAAGGCTTTGCATTACTGCAACAAATTGATTTTTGTAAATGAATACTAGCTTGGTTTGGACTAGTGTTGGGACGATTCCTAAATTTTGTCCGATTCCGATACCAATTCCGATTGCAGGAAAATGTTGATTGACGATTCCGATTATCCATTAACTTAAAAACTCAAGAGAATTGTAATGAAAGAATCATAAATGTAAGGTATTCCGATTCCCCCCAAAATACACGATTAACGATTCTGATTCGAAGGAATCATCCTATCACTAGTTTGGACCTATGCATTTCTAAACAAAAAAGCCTTTGAAAAATGCAGTTATAAACTAGTTGTATCAATACTTTAGTCCTTTTTTTTTCACAGTTGGTTATGCAAGAAACCGAGCCGTGGAAAACAGTTCTGGACTGTATTTGTGTTTTTTAGATGCGGTGAGTAATAGAAAATATGTTTTATTGCAGCTAGTTCAAAAATGCTTTTGATTTTAAAAATAAAGACAAAAAATATAGAATTTATATTGTTACCAGTGCAAAATTTTTCTGGATCCTGACAATAATGTACCAAAGGCTGAAGATGAGGTATAACCTCGAAATATAACTAGTTAAAATATAACTAGTTAAAAAAGATGCGTAAACACATCATACAGCCTTTTAACTTTTCTTTATCTTTTATGACAAGAACAAATGATGCTTCAGAAGAACAACATTTTATTATAAAAAAAATAACTTATATTTCATTATTTGCATGTTCCAATTACTGGTTATTAAAACTACCATTAGGAAATGGATTCATCAATTTCAGAGTGATGACAGAAATGTGAGTCACAAGTGAGAGACCATTTATACTCCAGAATTTATTTTTTACATAGTCACCACGATTTTCAATGCACTTTACAAGCGATAAACAAAGCAGTTTATTTTCATGTCTATAGCGTGTTTTATCACTCACATCTCTGTCGCCACTCTGAAATTAACAAACCCATCTTCTAACTGTGCTGACATCATCTGCATCGGCTTCATAAACGTTTGAAAAGCGCCGGTGAATGTTAATTAGTTCAATTTTTTCTGCATGGAGGAATTCAATGACACATATGTGCTTCTGATACAGTTTCATGACAGGTTTACTCTATTAGAGTCTCACACCATCTATTTCTGCAACTGAGAGATGAAATTTTCATGTCATGAATGCATAAGTACAGTTATAATAGCAATGCAATTTGTAATGCCCTTATTCAGGCAAAAATGTTTTTAAAAAAGAGAGGCATTACTTTTGGAACATTCCTGGAAGATGAAAATGGATTTTCAACATCATCAATTGATTTTGGTAGTTTTTGTTGTTAAATAATCTTAAACAATAAATTTCAATCCTCAACAATTAGAGAAAACCCAAGTTACAATGGTGAATAACTGGAACTAGTGTTCAATATGGGTTCCATGCATGTATATCCCAGTTAAGGGATTCACTATTTAATCCACAGCTGGAGGCTAATGGGATCCATAAATTTCCTAAGAGTATTAGTCCCCAAATGAACATTACGGAACAACCAGAATTTGAACATAAATACTATTACAGAATCTACGCACCTAAGCACTGTCCCAAGTCAAGATGAAATCTGCACTCTGATGATTTTTGTGCTGTCAAAATATTACGTTTGATTTTATTTAATTCTTAAGCTGCAGTTAAGCTGTGAATTTTATTGACGTTCATTTACCTTTTATTTTTAAGGATGATGTAATGGAGAAAGAAAGAATTCAAATTCAATACAACGCTGCTCAAGAGCACCCAGAAACAGTGAGTTTGATACAACCAAGTTAGAATTTGTTTATGACAATCAACATTTTGTAATTATGGAATACCCTAATAACAAAGAATACATTACTTTATCTATTTTTTTTTTAAACTAATCTAACATGGTATAATAAATCTAAACCAATAGTCAAGGTATAGAAGAAGGTTTGAAATAATCAACCTTTTACTGCTTTTTGATTGGTTGTAAAATATATCCCTTTTTCATATTTTTAGTCCAATGAATTGAATGTTTTGGTGGCAAATATATTTGCTACACATAATTTAGTATCTTTAAAACACTTCTTGAGCATTACACCACTTAAAATGGATATTTAAATCATCTAAGAGATTTAATGTAAATGTTATAAAAAAAAGTTCAAAGAGTATACCTATTTTTAGTCCACTTTGTAGACAAAATAAAAGATAGTTTTTTTTCTTTCTTACATTATATTTTCATTAATCTTTTATTGATTTTTTTTATTTTCAGTTAATTGGAAGTTGCTTTCACCGAGAACCAATAGACTCTACACTCCGCTACACACAATGGGCCAACACACGTACAAAAGAACAGCTTAAGAATCAGGTGAACCTTATTCCCACATCAGATCCATATTTATATTTCTGGAATGTCTCTTGTAGCATAATCATATTGTAAAAATAACTATTAGAATAGTTTTGTCTGGCCAAAACTGTCTTAGATAATACAAGACAATTTGATGTTTCTTGACTACAATTCTGTTATTGCTCTAGTATGGTTCTACCACTCAAATAAAGCCAACAACTTTCATTTATAATAATAACAAATGGCTGACCAGTATTTCATGATCTATTAAGAATGTCATCAATGGTGTTTATGGTTGTAAATCTCTGATTACAACAAGAAAGCTTTCTTTGAAAAGCTACGTATATTTACATGTTATTTATCATTTAAAAGGGTATGTGCATGTGTGTGAAGGAAATTACTTATTTAAGATTCATCATTTTCTATTCATAGATCTACACTTCACATGGACCAACTATTGCGATGCCAACATGGTTCTGTTCCCGAAAACAATTTGACAAAGTTGGTGGCTTCTCAGAAAAAGGGAAGGTATAAATTTATATTTATATGCTTTATTAGATCAGTATTTTTTTCTACCTGTACACTCCTTGTTGTCTAAAAAAGCATTCAAGTAAATTTAAGCATTGCAGCTACCCATTTTTTTAATACTTTTGTTAAGCTTAAAACCATAATTGATTTAAGAGTCTAGAGTAAAAAAAATCACTGTAAAAGTTAATATTAAATCCAAGAAATGTAAAATGCAAGAGAACGCACCAATAATGTTTTTATTATAACAAATTCCAAGAGAAAGTGCAAATAATGTTTTAATTATCAAGTGATATTTTAAATATCTTTTTAAGTGATAGATTCTGACAGATAATCATATCACATTTAGTCTCAAAGAATAATTTAATAAAAAATTAATCACAAAGAACTCTTTTATTTAATTGGCAGGGAACTCCTGAAGATCTTATCTTCTTTTATAAACATCTTGACCTTAATGGGCAGGTAATCAGAGTAAATGCAGATTTAATGATGTACCGGTACCATCCAGGATGTACAACTTTTAGTATTTCAGAGTAAGTAATTCATTTACATTGTTTCTTTTGTCTTTAGTAATTTATTGATGCTTTTTTATTATTTCTACATGAGTCATTGCTACATACAAGGGTTGTTCCAAAAGTAATGCCTCCTATTATGTTATTCTGACTGAATACATCAGAGAGGATTGAGAATTACATTGTTATATTGACTCAAGCATTCATGACCTAAGGGTTTTATCTCTCTATTGCAGAAATTGGTAGAGTGAGAGTCTAAGAAAGCAACCCTTGTCATGAATCCAGACATGTGCCATTGAATTGCTCCATGCAGAAAAATTGAACCGATCAACATTCACCTTTTGAACATTTACAAAGCTGATGCTATTGATATCAGCTCAGTTAGGAGATGAGTTTGTTAATTTCAGAGTGGCAACAGAGATGTAAGTGACAAACCATGCTGTGGATGCGAATATGTGTCACCTTGTTCATTGTTAGAAAAAGTGCATTAAGAATGATGGTGACAATGTAAAAAACAAGTTCTGGAGCATAAAAGGTCACTCAAATTAATCGTACCACACCAGTCTTCATAACTCTTCAACTTTTAAAAAATATCTTTGAAACATAGATTGCATTACTTATGAAACGACCATTGTATATGTAGAGCTGGTTCATTAGTCAGTTCTTTCCTTAGATCACTGGTGTACTTCAATTTTGGAGACACTCTTTTATTTTGTAGTAAATAGACTAATGTAATCAGCCAACTCAAAAATTTTTCCGATTTTTGCTTGGGGCATTAGTCACAGGCTCAACAGTAAAAAAATAATAACCGCAATTGTCAGTTTAAACTCTTCTTTCTTTTCTTGTTTTTTTTTATTATTGTTGGGGTATTTTTTACACTGTTGTACCTTCAGTTAGAGCGTTAACTTTTCTTTCTCTTCTCTTCTCTGTTTTTCTCTTCTTTCTTTCCCTAGCCTTGTACTCAACATTGCCCTGTCAATCACTCACTATTTCTTTCCCATTTATCTAACAAGTTCTTTTTTATAGATTTTAAATCATAGTAGTAATTCTATAACTTACATAATCTGAATTTCTACTAAAAACAAACAATAATAATTCATATTTTCATTTTTGATTTTGTTATGCTGAAATGTTTAAGAAAAGATGAGAAGACACGGATCAGTGAAATAAAAATATATTAAACAAGAAACACAGAAAAGATATATTAGCTGAGTGGAAACTCCGCTCAAGCTAAACGACAAAGAAATGTTGCAACCAACTCTCTCTGAGTCTTTGATCCAGACTGCTGAAAGCAGACTCTGCTTGGAAGAAGTGATATCAGGAACAGTTCATTATCTGAGTCTGAGGGGCAACAACCCAACAGATATTCCAAAACCAAAAATCCTAAACACTATGTTTAATTTCCACACTATTATTTTCCAAAACAAAATTTCTAAAACTGAATTCCTTTTAATTGACCATGTTCATAATTCTTATTATTCAATCATTATAATCTAATATTCTTATATTTTACACCTGTATCATCTGGTAATGTTACATATACAGGATACAGTAGTAATGGGCACAGTAGTTAAATACTTCTTTGAGTGAAGATACCCTCAGCTTCATATCATTTACCACAATATATAATTTTCAACCTTATATTCACATCCATGTTATATTTTCTTAACCACCAGCCATAACAATATAAGAAGACTTTCACTTTTTATTTTTTTTAACCATAACAGGAATACAATTTGGAATTTACGATTAGAACGATTTGAATGCAATATACTCACCCATTGGTCTCAGCTGACCATTTGGAATGCAGGCAAACAAGGACGCAAGTTTTATCGCTCTTTGACACCAGAAAATAGAAAAAAGGTAAGGAGCTTAGACATCTGGTTATATTGCTGATCGGTGACTGTGTCAATGGCAATAGCAACGTACACAGTACACTTGGTTCTCATTTATTAAAATCTTTATAAATATAGACAGAGAGAGAGAGAGAGAGAGAGAGACCTAACATAAAATATGTTTTAGTTTAATGATTTTAACTTAAAATGTTAAAAACCTTTTTATATATATTTCTCGCTTTTTATTTTAGGTCATTGCATTTTGTGATGTAGATGCTAAAAAGATTCAAAAAGGAATTTATATCTATGAAGAATCAAAGGTAAAAATATGTTTTTAATTTTAAAACTAATTTTCTTTAGCAAATTTATTTTTGGCAAATGTACCCAACACTGTCCTAAAGGTTATTAATTCACATGTATTAAATTTTGATAGGAAATATGGTACAAGTATTGTTCCAAAAGTAATTCCTACTATATTTTTATTCTACCCAAATGAATGATAGGGAATTGCAAATTGCACTGCTATTATAACTGAACTTGGGCATTCATGGCCTGAAAGTTTCATCACTCTGTTGGCAGTGTTAGACTCTAAGAAAACAACCTCTGAAATGGGATGTACTTTAGAAGCAGAGATGTGTCATTGAATTCCTCAATGCAGAAAAAATTTAACCAATCAACATTTACCATTGCCTGTTGGTCTTCAGGTTTTTAAACCTGTAGAAGGCCATAGAATAAACTGGCTGAAATATAGTGAATTTAACAAATACAAAGATGAGGGCCATAATCATTTACTAAATATACATATTGTCCAATGATTTAAATTCTTTATGCAAGTCACCTTACCATTTTTTTTATGAGATTTTACAGGCACAGGGGTCTTGCTTGGAATTAGGGGACTAAATATAAAAGAAAACAAGCTCCTACTCTAAATAGTCAATATCAATGTTTATATTTCATTACTAAATGATTACTCTTGTGCTCGTCCACTTTAATTAAATGTGTAGAGTCAACTTGATTAAATCGATCGAAAGAGACCTCTGTCACCATCAGTGGTGTAGCTAAGGGGTCAAGAGAGCAGTCTGCCCCAAGTGACAGCAAAAGAGGGATGACACAATGTCACCCCGACAAAACTTTTTAGCAAGGCTAAGGTGCAAAAATAGTCTGAAAAAAGGATTTATTTATCATATATTATTATGTAATTACATGGGTCATGAGAGAAGGCTTTAACCTGAAGAAAAATCTAGTTTTATCAGGTTTTGTCTAGGTTTTTCTTAATTTGACATGTGGTAACCAATAGCTCCCCTGAGCTATCCCATAACTCCAATTATCAAAGTGCATCAAGCGTATGATAGGAGGTGTTTCCCCACTAGTTTATTAACAGGATTTAATAGAGTTTTCCAACCTATTTTAGAAGTGTTCATTCAGCATAGGGTGATGTATGGGTCAGTGGAGTGACATTTGATCGGACCACTCCAAGTGACATTTACTCTAACTACGCCACTGGTTACCATAAAGATGTTGTCTCATAAGCTAAACTTTTTCTCGCCTATTATTACTTTACTTGACTCTAAATTTACTTAAAAGCTGTTTTGGATTTAAAAAAAAAAATACTTGAATCAAACCTAAAATTATTCCTAAACCCTGTTCACACAATGTTTGCTTTTTAAAAGAATTTTCTCATAGAAGTAAATTCAAATATGTCTAGGAATTTTTTTACTTGGTTTTAAATAAACATGTTGTTTTTCATTTTTTAGGAAATGCCAAAACCTCGAATTCCTATCATCCATTTTAGTAATGCTAAGCCACCAATTGTGTTGTGTGTGAAAATGGTAAATAACATTAACTTTCACTTTGGCTTCTTGATTAGCCGTTATTATGTGTGATTTTTAAAGATAACTTTATATTTTAACCGTTGTTTAGTTTTGAAGAGAGCCTTTATCTCTATTTCAGGTTGTAGACTAGATAATATTTGTTTCTATTCAATCATGGTATTAACCAATTAGCAAAGGTCACTGAAAATCACTGGATGCTTATAAATATAGTCTCAACATGGAATCTCTTTAAGATGTTTTACATTCTAATTGAGCTCTGAATGACAAATTCGTAATAATAAAAGTATCTTTTCCAGTGCATACACTGGGTTTGAAGACCTGTTAGCTGTTTTTTATGTTTCGTTGTATGCATTCTTGAATTCATTTTACTTCCATAGAATACTCCCATTATTAGTCTATTAGAAATAAATCATACTCTTACCACCGCTCAAAGCTTCTACTGTCTGCTACCTCCTACTATCTCTTCACTACACTTGCATAGCAGTAATTGTCATTCTAATAAAGTTTCACCTTTTGTCATTATTTCAATCTTTGTTCGATTTAGTCTTTTAGCACAAATATAGAAATTATGATCGGGAGAGTAACTCATCTAGGTGAAGGGTAACACTGATTATAAAATCCCACTCAAAAACCATTGCAATCACTTTCAGCTGTCTCGGGCAGATGAGGCTCGTTAACTTGGGAGAGTAATT
>JAYKTE010250986.1:0-10000 GCA_036873565.1 Xipholeptos notoides | reverse complement strand
GAAGGGAAACGGCAGAGATTATCCAACACTTTAATTTTTAACTGAAAATATTTGAAATTGGTTGCTTTCTTCATTTTGTTGTTCCCTAAGAAATTGAATTGTTTTACAAATTTTAGGATGAGTTACATTTTTTAATTTGAAGATGGGAGTAGTAGTTGTAGTAGTTCCATAAGAATGAGCAATCCTTTATGGTCCAGAATTTATTTATGTATCTACATAGTCACCATCCTCTTCAGTGCACTTTAGCCAGTAATGAACGAGGAAGTGTTTTTGCACTTGGAGCGTGCCAACACTCTGAAATCCATTTCTTGTGCAGACATCAACTTTATTGTTCATATATATATATGTATATATATGTATAAAATCTACATTAACATTAGTCTTTTCATTAATAACAATATCAAGGTAAACATATTTCGGTTTGGTTTAACGACCTTTCAACCTTTTCTGGTTATTTAAGGTCACATAGGTTTTAGAGAGGATTTTGTTTATTGGTTTAATATTTTTTTGTTTTTTTTGTTTTGGCTTATTTGGTTTGTTAAGTTGGTTGTGACAGATTAAGAGGATATTGAATTGGGTAATAAAAAACATTTTAAAAAATAAATCATTTCTTAAAAATAAAAACAATCAATTTTTCTTACCGCAGTTATACCAACAGCAATAATTACAGCATCTTGATTGTAGTTGCTGAAATTGAGAAAAAAGACAAAATCCAGATTAAAACAGATAATTGGTCAATCAATATCAATCTGACTGGGCATGACAAGGATTTAGTAAAGACAAACAGAATTCTTACACCCAGTCTCTAACCACTTCCCTCCCCATAAAATAAAAAATGCATACATCCTTAAGACTGAACATCTTGAAAATATTTCCAAAATCTTTTTAAATACAATACCTTCTTTGTTCACTTGATGAATAAATGAAGCACAACCACCCCCCCAAAAAAAAAACTAATGATACAGGCAAAAAAATATAACCCGAAATAGAAATTATTTTTCAAAATCCTTCAGATGAGGTAGGATTAATTTTAAAAGTATTAATTGGACTATTCTCCTCATCCATGCTACTTTCTTTTTCACAACGTTCTGACTGAGGAAGGCCGAAGTGTGATTCAGTCGAAACGTGAAAAAGAAAGTAGCATGGATGAGGAGAATAGTCCAATTAATACTTTTAAAATTAAGAAACAGAATATTATACAGAATGGCCCAAAAGTTACTGACCCATTTAAATCTTAAATAACATTTATAATTCTCAAATTACTTAAAAACCTTTAACAATAGGTAAAATAAATAAAATAGGGAAAAAAACAGGAAAAAGAAGACTATTTACCTGGAAATTGCTCCCAACAAAAATCCTTCGCAGAGTGTCTAAAAAGAGAGAGATAAAAAAAAATAAAAAATAAATTATATTGAACTGACAAACATTGTCTATTAACTCAGTGATCAATAGAACTGTTCCAATAGTTTTGCTAAGCAATCTACCACTGCTATAAAACTGACACTGTGTGTGTTTACAGAACAGCCTCTATCAAACTACTTTGCCAATTTGTAGTCTAGAGACTTGAAAATTGGTATATGGAGTATTTCTCTTTACTTTTATACCTAAGACTACAAAATCTTCACAATAACAACAGCAATATACTTTTTGTTTTTACAGAATTATTCTCTTCTGTGTTACTGATTTTTCAATCATGATTTTTTTAAATTTGCTTGTGTTTTACGGCATATTAACCTTTTTAGGTCATGATTTCTTGAAGATTTCAAGGTGAAAAAAAACAAAATAAGATAAATTTTTCCTTCCATTAATTTTTTTTGTCTGTCTTGTTTTATGGCATATCAACCATTTTAGGTCATTTAATGCTGAGAACAATCATTTTTGATAACCATTCTTTTGTCCACACAGTTTTCTGAATAACAATATGCACTAATCCATAGCTGGAACGAATGTGGGGATTCATAACTATCCCAAGGGTATTCGATTACTGGGATTCGAACTCGCGTATTACGATTCCGATGTCCGACGGCCTACCCACTGTCCCAAGTGGACTTTCCCTTGAATCATTGAATAATGAAAATCTGCATAATGGACAAATGACCTTCTTACTTTCCTTTACTTTCCAACAACATTGTGACACAGTCTACAAAATGAAGTCCATACACACACACACACACACACACACACCTGAATTATAAACCAAATACTTACAAAGACGACAAGAACAATAAAATTAACAGGAAACTTTCGTCTGACATCTGGACAGCAAGCCAATGCAATAAGTGCTACCATCATCATAACACTAAAGAAAAGAGAAAGATACATTAAAAAAAAACATTTTATCAAAATAACCCCCAAAATAAATAAAGTGCATGCAATAGAGATAGTTTCAAGTATTTCTTAAAACATTGGTCATTTTTTATGTCTAATGATATATTTTGTAGAACATATGTAGGCGAATAAATTTCAAACACTAAAATCTTGATTTTCTAGTTCAGATTAGATTTTTACAAGTTTTTGATAATTATTCTATTTTGCAGTGTCTAGAGATTATATGCAAGTGGTAGAATTTAGCAAAATAACTTGCAAAAAAAAGAACTAAACATGGATGAAAAACTATATAATTCAAGAAATTAGCAAAGGAAAGTAGTCTCTACAAATTTTGAAAGGTTTACGTACGGATCATCATTGAACAATAAAGAAAATTTGTCAAATGAGAATTAAACCAAGAAAGAATAAGAACAGGCTGAATTCAGGAAATTAACTAAGTGTGATCTGCCTCATATCCGTAGAGAAGTAATTAGGAACCCAAATGCATCAAATGCTTTCAGTTCCTAAATTGTCAAGAAAAACAAGATGTAAAGCATTAAGGAAGTTTTCTAATGTAAGAAATCAAATTAAAAAGCCTATTTTAACAAAATAAATTTTTGTTTTTTCTTCGTTTTGTTTTTTGACCTATCAACCTCTATGGGTTATTTAAGGTCAATTACATTTTAACAAAAGAAATAAAAACAACAACATGTTGCTGTGGGCAAAGAAATACATGAAAACAGATTTTAATAAAGTTTTGTCCACTGACAAGTCAAGAATCACACTTGATGGGCCAGATGGATGGGCTCAAGGATGGGTCTGTCACCAACGTGACTCAAAACATTTTATTAAACATCAACAAGTTGACAATTGTTTTTTTAGGTGAGTACACATCTATGTATACAAGATCCAAAAGAATTTATAACATTCAAGACATGACATATTAATGCAATTATTTTCAAAATATTTTATAATTTGTTATTTGCATATATTCTCTAGACGCACTGTAAGATATTTCATTTCAAATTTTAACATGAACACAATTGAATTATCTATATATAAAGTAGTAGCGTTCGTATGTGTGTATTTGCGTGTGTACAACTCTCCTACAGCCCAAACCAGTGGACCAACCATGACCAAACTTAGTAGGATAATTGTCTACAACCGATGGATGGTGCACGCCATTTTTCAAGGTTAAAGGTCATCAAGGTCATGGTCTATCAAGGTCAAAGTATATTTATGTATACTCCATGGTACACAGCCCAAACCAGTGGACCGTTCAAGATCAGACATGGCATAAAGATAGTCTCTAGTCAACAAATGGTCCACACCAATTTTCAAGGGCAAGGTAAAAGTTTATCAAGGTCATAGCCTATTTATGTATACTTTTCTACGGCCAAAACTACTAGACCAACCATGACCAAATCTGGCATTATAATGGTACTCCATTTAGGGATGATGCACAGAATTTTTCAAAGTCAATGTCAAAGGTCAAAAGTCAAGCCTATGTATATATACTCTCCTGCAGCCCAAACCACTGAACCGATCATGACCAAACCTTGCATGATAATAGTACCCCATTTACGGATTGTGCACACGATTTTCAAGGTCAAAGGTCAAGCATCCTTTTTTTTTTCTTGCTCGCGCAAAGCGTGGGTATCACTGCTAGTTTAACAACTTCTTGAATAATAATGAAAAAAAAATATAACTGGTATAATCCATTAACAGTAAATGAAATTCTTAAACAACAATACTTCATAACCCACATTTATCAGTAACTAGAAAGATGACCCAGGAAGAGAATATAGGGTGTTCCAATAATTTGGAAAGGAGTTAACATTTATCCTATTAAAAATAATATAGTCGAGCAAGATAAGCAAGACTTACAAAATGTTTGTAAGTCCCAGCAATCTTTGTGAGACTACTATTCTGTAAGGTCGGTTTTTGTACACTTATGCCAACTTTGATCAATTTATACTCATCAAGTTTTGAATTTCAAAATTAAAAAACCATATCATTATATTCCTTGTAAATTTATGATTCGAATGAAGTTTGAGGTATATAATTCTTAAATATTGATTTTATTATAAAATTTATACTCTTATTTAGATTCATAAGACATTTCAGTTTTCATCAGTTTGCATCATTCAGCATAATGTGAGACTTGATTAGTCGAGCTAGATAATAATGCAAGACTTAATTAGTCGAGAATCATAGTGGAACTATGTAAGGAGCTAGTTACCATACAGACGTTTTGTTTTGAAGTGGACACTATTTTTTTTTAAAAAGATCAATTAATTTTTGTTGATATGAAAATAAAATAATTTCATAAAATATAAAAGAAGGAAATTCTCATGGAAAAAGATTTCCGAATCATAAAAAATGCTTAGAAAATGTTTTACAGAAAAAATATTACCCACAATTAAACGTTAAAAAGTAAGAAACTAGCTTATTTTCTTATAATATTTATTTTCTACTATTTTAGGCTAAAAATTTTTTTAAATGTGATTGCCATTGTGTTGCAATTTCTTATATTAGAAAAATTTCCACTTATTCAAAATTTTTTAAAAAGTGCAAAATATGAATAGATTCAACGATACAATATATATTTATTTATCTGCAGAGAAAATTTTGCCTATATTTATAGTTTAAGTGATCAATATTAGTGAAAGACCATGTGTAGTAGATAAATATAGATAAGGGGGCAACAGCTAATCTGACCAATTATTTCTGAATGGCACAGAACTCTAGTGCCAGGTAAATGTAACAAACGAACGAGAGACTTACAGAGCAAGGTACCACATCCATGGGTTTTGTTGAGAATATAATTTCACTGAATCACTGAAAAATAAATTTGAAAAAAAATTATTAATCTTGTGTATTCCAACGTAAATAATTTGAATTCACATATAAAATTACTTTTTACATAAATCTGATGGTTTTAAAACTATTCCATAGACAAAAAGACTGAATTGAAAATTAAAACTACACTCCATAGTACAGAAACAACATCAGTAAAAACAATCGCTTAAAATTCCTTTCTTTTTAATGAGAGTAACTAATCTAGGTGAAGGGCAGCACTGATTACAAAAGCCCAAGAATATAATGAGCATGGAAAACAGGCCATGTGCTTAACTTGGGTTGATGCTTGACTAAGTACATATATCCTAAAAATATTACCATATGCTGATAAATTCAAAAGCAAAAATTGAAATAGCCAAAAGTTTAATCTTGTATCGATTTTATTAGCAGACAGCTGTTCATCTTTTTAGGTGTTATTACACTACATTAATAACAATATAATTTCAAAAGTTTGAATTAAAAAAAATCAAATTAAATATGGAAATCAAATTACCATTTTCAGAATCTGTAATCAGAATTTTTCATTTTTAATCAAATATACAATACATATTCACGGTCTATTCATTTTAGCCAAATGTATAAATAAACAACCAATATATTGTTATGAAGGTAATGTGGTGCATCAACCATTTACTGTGAGTAAAAGAATTCAGAGATAATCTGTCTCTGGCCTTATGAGTCACCTCCTAAAGATAATTTGGATAACAAATTCAAAATATAACCCAAATTGTTTTTCGAAATCCTTGAGATTAGGTATGATGAATTAACACTTTTAGAATAACCCAAATTTTTCCTAAGAGACATTTCTTTCTCACTTTTGTCTGTACATTAATATAATTGTTGTTCAGGCCACTTACACATAGAGAAAAAGTGCAATAATTCCGACTGTTGTCAGGAGTTGAAGCATAAGAATGCCATAGACCTTTCGGATGAAACCTGAAATGAATAAAACAAAAAAGAAATTTAGAATATTTTTAAATCCCATTGACAATTTGTTCACAGAATTTCTAAATACAGTTTCAATCCAATTACAAAAAGACCAAAATCTTTTCTGGTAATTAAAATTCTTTTTAATCAAGGATTCCCTGCATTTCGGAAAATGTAAAGGTTTAAAGAGGCTATAAGTGTCAATTGACTTTCTTTATGAAGTTGTGAATTTCTTTCTCAATCTTATATATATATGTATTTTTTTTTTTTTGCTATGCAATCATCTAAAAAGTTTGTTTGGTGTTCACATTCCTATCAGTGTGATTCATGCAATTATCTTTTTTAAGTTCTTATCTAAAAAAAAAACAAAAAAAACAGTGGGGGTTTGAGATATAAAAAAATTTATATATAACAAAAAAAAAGAAAAAAAAACAGAATATGGATATTAACATTTTGAAGCATCTATCCATCTTATAATTTTCTTTAATGAATCTGTGAACATGGATTAATGACCATACACCCTGATGAAGGTTAAGTAAGAAAAAAGGCCAACACTATAATGATGATTCAATTTATCAAAACCCTTATTACCACATACAAAATTTAGTCCAAATTTAGAATTTTACAAGATGAAATGTAAAATTGTAATAGGTTTTGATCTACGTCTAGTAAAATTTTGAATGGAGATTAACATCAGTACGCACTGATGATGATTTTGATGAATTGAAATATGAAAGCATTAGCTTATTCTAATAAGATTCTGTTGCTTTTTCAAAAATTGATTTTGGTCACACGCAGTCAGAATTTATTTTCCATTTTTTCTTATATATATATATATATATCAACATTCATTCACTGTGCCTGTTGAACATTTACAAAGCCAATGCAGTTGATGTCACACATTTTGGAGATTACCTTGACCTTGAAAATTGGTGTGCACTATCCCTTGGTTAGAGACCATCTTTATGCCATGTTTGGTTATGATCAGTCCACTGGTTTGGGCTGTAGCAGTGAATATACATAAATAGGCTTTGACCTTGATAGACCATGACCTTGATGATCTTTAACCTTGAAAAATGGTGTGCACCATCCATCAGTTGTAGAAATCATCATGCCAAGTTTGGTCAGGATTGGCCCACTAGTATGAGCTGTAGGAGGGTTGTACACACGCAAACACAAATGCTACTTTATTATACGGGAACCGGTGTCTCCAACATAAGATCACCGTCAAGTTAAGCAACATTGAGCCTGGTCAATTCTTAGATGAGTGACCATTTATGAATACAAGGTATTTTATCTTGCGCCAAGGATGTGGAAATTCCCAAGTTTGGGTCTGGGGGCATGGTTAAACCACTGGGCAGATGAACCTTCAGTCTTTGGTAAGACAGGCATCTAAGAGAAGAAAAACTCTGAAGTAAAACCGGAGGTCTGTTGTTCATGTAGTCTGTAGCATACCTTGCACCGGCTGTGTGTTATCGGCAGTTCCAAGAAGTGTGGATCGTGCTACACAAGCCTTCACCGCTATAAACAAATCTCTGTATAGGCTGTCTGACAACAATACATGGTTTAATGACACTTTCCATTGTCTCTTGAGACGGACAGATGCCATCAACATCAAATACACACAAATTAGAACCAATCAAAATTTTTTTACTTACCCAGCCGAATACTCTTTTCACTGAATTCAAAGTTGTATCCAGTGTAGGTGGATCCAGTGCCTGACTCTGCTTCATACATTTTGAAGGTTTACAGTCAGATACTTAAAAAGGAATAAAAAAAATAAATAAATGGCTAATAAAAAAAATAGGCTAACCAAAAGGCTTCAATGATTATTTTTCAAGACATTAAATATTGCAAAGCAATAATAAACAGAATTCATCTTTCATCAGAAAATTTGTAACATCATCATTCATGGTTTGTAGTATTTGATTTTTTGGTGAGAGCGACAACAAGCTTCTTTTTTTTTTTTTTTTTGCAAGACAAAAAATGATGCCCTCTCTGCACACACAACTGGTACATGGGATAGGATTGATTGATTTGTTTGTTTTACGGCATATCAACCTTTTTGGTCATTTATTGCAGAAAACAATAATTTCCATAAAGCATCTTTCTTTTGTTATCACAATGTTTTTTGTTTTTTTAATTATACAAGTTGTACTATTTAATCCATAATTGGATGGAATGTAGGGATTCATAACTTTCCCAAAGGTATTAGCCCAAATGTGAATGTAATGGAATGACTTGGATTCGAGCTCGCATCTTACAATTTCAAAGTCTGAATGTTTATTTAATGTCTCAAGCGGACTTTTCCCATGGCATAGGAAGTGACATCATACCTGCATATGTCAACATAAGAGATATGGTGTGTTGTAAATTTTATATATATATATATATATATATATATATAAAAAGCATAGTGATCCAGGATTGACAAAAGAATTAAGATTTGCAGCAAGTGGTGTTTTTTTAAGTTCCAAACAAAAATGAACATGGTCTTTTAGAATATTTGAGAAGTCTTGTTATTCTGTGTATTGAATTTTTAGACTATTGTTTTCATTATTAATATGAGATCTCACACCAATCACCAGGCGCTTGTGCACCCAGCAACCAGTGGTTTTTACTGGAGTCAGAGAGACAAGTCCCCTCTGATTTCCAGTAGGCTCCGAACAATTCCAACAACGACTGTATGGTATTATTATTATTGTTGTTATCTTTACAATGTTTTGGCCGATGAACTGTCCAGCCTTCTTCAGGTGATCAAGCTTGGTCCCCTTAAGACTCATGGCACAACATATAAAGGCGTTGAGTTTCTAAATTTCTAAGTGAGCATTATTTAAAGATGACAGTTTCAATCCCACCCAAAAGGTAATAATTACAAAGAATACATCAAGAATTAACATTAACTGGTTATGGTTAATGGCTATGATATGAAGGCTCACCTGAAGAAGGCTGAAGGATTCATCAGTTGAAACATTGTGAACAATAACTAAAATAAGAACAATAGTGTGAAAATTTGATACACAAAATATAAACATCTGAAAGGTCATCAGTCTTGGTCTTAATTCCAGCACAGAGTATCCAGCACACAGAGACAAGAAGCAATTTTCCCAACCAAGACGTCATGGATATCTAAGGGAAGAAAAAAATACTCTTTCTACTATATCTAAGAGCTCTTCCAGAGTATGATGTGCCAACATCCCTGGAAGTACAATGGTTAGTACAGCAGCCATCTGTCTTTTCTAAAAAGGCTAAAAAGAGAAAACCTACAACTCAATTCTTTTAAAAAAAAAGGTCTTTTATTTCCTTTAACTTTCTTTTCTGTAGTGAACAGATTTAGAAAAAACCAAGCAGGAATTCAGTTATTCAGGCAGAGAGACAGCTCATCCTTTCAACTTCATGTAATAATAATACTAAATGATAAGGATTTACACAATGTGACAATATGCTATAGTATAATCCTGCCCGAGAATTTCTTTATCTTTATTTCAACACCTGTTGATTTCCCCTTGCCAGCTTTAAGGTCACCAAAGTATTTCCATTGCCACCCTAAGCATATTTTGATGAGCTGGGCTAATAGAACAGCCCTTGTAATGATCCCTGAATTAAGAGGGAGAGACGAACTGGAGAGAGGGAGGGGAAGGGCAGCAGACGAACCAGGGGGAGGGAGAGGGAAGACTGACCAGGGAAGGGAGGGGGAAGACTGACCAGAGAAGGACACTGAGACGAGAGAGAAAGAGACGGATACACATACACATATAGAGCAGGGCTCTACAGACAATTTTAATTCTAGTTGACCTTTGACAACTAAATATTTTCATTTACTAGCAAAATAGAAAAGTTACTAGCCAAACCCATGAAATATGTTATTTCACTCTAATCTTATGAATAAACCAATAACAGGGCT
>JAYKTE010250875.1:0-11857 GCA_036873565.1 Xipholeptos notoides | reverse complement strand
ACTATTTTACGTCATCTAATGCCGAGTATATTATTTTTGTCCTAAACGTTATTTTTTGTCCACACTTAGTTTCTTGATGCACTATTGACCCATAACTGGAGGGTAGGGAATGTGGGGATTCATATCTTTCCCAAGGGTATTAGCCGAAATTTGAACGCAATCGGAATTACTTGGATTCGAACTCGCGTACTACGATTTCAAAGTCCTACTGCCAATCCACTGTAGGCCAATTCAACTTCCCTCAAAAACACTATAAAGAAAAGTTAACGGTCTAATTTGGTGTCAACAGTAGTAGTGTGAAGGGGCAAGACAAATGACGTAATCCTTAAAGAAAGAGAGGGTTGAAGGGGATGCTACAATGAATGTGGGGAAATTTAGAATAGAATTGTTTTGTTGGGATTATATTTTCTTTTCTTTTTCGTACAATTTACAACAGATCCATCCATACTGCAGCCTGCATTTATTTTCTTTACCCTCACCTCACAAACGTATAGCAATAATAAAGCAAAAGCACTTGATTCTTAAACAAGCGACGGAAACGGTTGTTAGTAGATTCTTTTAAAGCACACAAACCTACAATAAAAAATATTTTAGTCTACTAGTGTGAGTTCACACATAAAGTAAAAATTTACCCAAAACTTTTTTATGATTTAAAAAAAAATTAATATTTTTGTTTATTAATTAATATTTAGAAAAAGATATAGTTCTCAGATTTGAACACTTAAATTTCATAACAATTTCATTTTATTTTTAGCCATATATGATAAATAGGAAGTATCTTAATATTTTCAAAGTATTTTAAATTTTTTTCAAAGTATTTTAATTTTTTTAATGAAAAAGTATTGCCGAAGTATTGGCGCAAACATCGAAGATTGTAATTCTCAAAAAGGCACAGAACCAGTGCCATGGATAACAACGGCCAAATATAAGTAATTTTTATAACTGTTATTCGGACTATTGTCTTCATCCTTATTATTCTGTCTCACTAGGTTTCAACCGATCTATCCTTTGGTCTTCCTCAAGTGACCTAAATTAAATGTAGAGAGACAGGGAATAATAAGGATGAGGACATGACAATAGTACGAATCACAGTTACAAAAAATGATCATACCTAACGCAAGGATTCCGAAAAATAACAAAAGAAGTAGGATACTCGATATCTTTAAAATACATTCATAACATTTCGGCCAATGAATCCTTTAATCTTCTTCAGATGATGTAATGACAAAAAAAAAATGAAAATAAAATATAAAGAATTATACTTGTTTTTGTCTTCTCGCACACATTTTTATTAATCTTCTGGAGCACCTACTACTTGGCGTTTCTAGTTCTTGTGACTGTGCAAGCCAGTAAAATACGGTTTAGAAAATTTATCAAGTAGGGTTATAACTGTTTCTTTACTATGAACACCAGCTGAACCAGTGGCGTAGCTAAGAGAGGGCGGTCCACCCTGGGTGACAGCAAAGTAGACGTGACATAATGGCACTACAACAAAATTTTTCAGCCCGGTTAAGATGCAAAAATAGTCTAGAAATAATTTTTTTTATGTAATTACATGGAGCCATAAGAGAGCTTTAGTCTGAATAAAAATCAAGTTGTTTTAAGATTTTGTCAAGGATTTTCTTAATTTGACATGTGGTAACCAATAGCTCTCCTGAATTACTCAAACACCACAAATGATCAAAGCGCATCAAGCGTATGATAGGAGTCGTGCCCCACCAGTTTATTAATGGGGTTTTATAGGGTTTCCCGATCTATTCAGCATAAGGTGAACCATTCAGCATAGGGTGGATGTGATGGTCAGAGGGTGAAATTTGAGCGGACTGCCCTGGGTTTACTCTAGCAACGCCATTGAGCTGAACAGATCAATTCTATTAGAGACCTTGCTTATTCATAGGTTGCTGACTCACCTGCCCCAGCTTAGCCTAGCCTGGTCTGGTTGTACACATTTTCACCAAGCAAAACGTTTTTACTAATCTTTCATTAAAATAATTGCTTGTAGAATGTGACGAGGATTGACATAACGGACTCAAGGTAAAGTAGGGAGACATTTTATTTGGGATTTAAAGTATTGAAATGTGTTTTTCTTCTATATTTTATTTTTATTTGGTTTCTTTCTTTTATGGCTTATCAACCTTTAGGGTTAATTGATTGGTTTGTTTTATGACATATCAACTTTTTCGGTCGTTTATTGCCGAGATTGACCGTTTTTATTAAGTATCTTTTTCGTCATCAGACTGTTTTAAATTACACATGTTGGACTATTTAATCAATAGATGATGGGGAATAAGGGAATTCATACCTTTTCCAAGAGTAACCTATTGGAACGACTGGGATTTGAACTCGCATATTGCGATTCCAAAGTCCAAGTGCTGCACATTGGAAATAAGAATTGAGATAGGGAGTAAACGATGGAGTTGTCTGTCTGACTAACTGTTTGTCTGTGTGTTGAGCAGGAACTATTTTCTTCACCCTTTTGGGATCAAATAAGTCCGCCTGATAAGGCTCTTCGCCATTTCAGGGAATTGTAAGACATTCGGTCTTCACCTACTGGTATAACTCTATATCGACGACGTTTTTGTTGCTGCTGCTGTTGTTGTTGAGCAGGAAGACCTCTCCTTACCTGTTCGGGCTTGAATCAGTCTTCCTGTAGTTTATAGAGTTTTTGCACGCACAGAGTAAACTGTGTCAATCGCTTTATTGCAGATATCAATATTTCACGTCACAAAAAAAATGGAAATTGTATCATCAAAGGACTAGTTTAAGGTAAGTTATTTCCCCAAATCTTATTCAAATTCATGAGATATTCACGAAATTATGACATTTTATTCTTTATCAAGGAAGTCCCACAGCTAAGTTGTGCAGCTGATCTGGTCGGCCGGTGCCGAGAGGAGGAAACATGTTGGTAGCAGGAAGCAGGAGTACGTCAGTCTCAAGTTCTAAGTGGATTCGACGGCTCCTGCTCATGCCCAAATCATATATGTTTCTTGCAATACCCGGTGTTCCTAAGGGGTCACCCATCTAAGTATTGAACAAGGTTGACATTGCTTAACTTTGCTGATTCGAGAACTGATGTCTTGTATATTCATTAATTCGGCGATTTGAAAGGACTTACATGGAGCACGTGTTATCTTCGTTGCCATAAGTCGTAATCTTCTGTAAGCGGGTAGGCAAAGCAAGCAAGAGAAGTAGAAATAACCCAAAATTATATTTAAAACTTAATTTATTAACTTCTTTATATTTCAACATTCTATTAATATACGACAACCAAAAGCTAGCAGACAGAAAAACAAAAACAAAAACAAAACACAAAAAAAAAACAGAAAGAGGCAAAAATGGACTCCAAAGAAAACTGATATCAAAGATGGGACAAAAAACGACTTCGCTGAGAATTTCTGACAAAAGAAAGAAAACCTCAAAAGAGAAAATATTGCATGTTCGCCCCTTTGGCAACACAAAACGACTTACACGTGCAAATGTGTTCTTCGGTGTCGTTGGTTGTGATCTTCTTGTAATCTGTGGCGTAGCAACTGTTTTTGCCGCAGTCGTAAGATTTGTCGTCCCCGTCTCTTTGGCTGTTGATAATCCGTTAACCTTCACAATTCAAAAAAGCCCTCAAAATATTTATTTTCATCTACAATCAAGGATCTAATTTTTATACTGCTGCTATTAGTCCTAGGCTCATATATATATATATAGTCGTCTTCACATGCACAGCGAGGTTGGAGCAGTGGAAAAAGCTTGGTCTCTGGAATCGTATTACACTAGTTCAAATCCCAGTCAAAACCACTACATTCACTTTCAGCTGTCTCGGGCAGATGAGGCTCGTTAACTCGGGAGAGTAATTCATCTAGTTGAAGGGCAACACTGATTACAAAAGCCCAGGGATAATGATCACATACAGATGGCCTTGTGCCTAACTTGGGTTGGTGCTCGACCAAGTAAATATGATATGTCTTAGATTATGAAAAAAATTATCTTGTATAAGTACAGCCCTCATAGCTCAGTTGGTACAGCATCAGCCTTTTAAGATATAATAATGAAGGCAATCTAAAGGTCTGGAGTTTGATTTCTCCATGCAGGCTGCATATTTTCACTTTTAATCTTCAGTGCAGTGGGGCAGATAAGATTAATTTTTAAGAGGAATTGTGCAAATGATGATAAAAGCATCAAATTTGGCATAATTGTTCTCAATGGGATACTAATCAAATCTGACTGATTGGCCAATTGAAAATCCAAGATTCCTAAGGAAAACATCCAATTTCAGATGACCATTTTCGCCGCCATCTTGAAAAATGGCCATCATCTTGGATTCTGAAATGGCCAATCTGTACGATTTGATTAGTATCCCTTTGAGAACAATTATGCCAAATTTGATGCATGATTTTTCTGTTATCTGCTCCATTATCACGATAAATACAAATAAACCTACACAAATTGGTCATTATCGTAAGAATAAGTGTACTTTCTATATTGTTTTTATTTATTTTTTTTTTAGTTTATTTTTAGAATTTTATTTTGTAGGTGACGACACTGGTTAGTCAAAATGGCCCAGTTAAAAAGAAAAAAGGGCGATCTAAAAAGGCACATGTTCTCAGTGCTGCTGTTCAAAAAGCGACGGAGAATTTTATTGAACGTGGACAGGAAATTGCGGAAGAAAATCCAGAAATCAGAGAGGACATGCTGGTTGCTGTTGAAGAAGTTCGCAAAACTGGTTTGTTATTTCATTATATATTTTGATTTTTACATCTATTTTTCAGAAGAAGTTCGCAAAACTGGTTTGTTATTTCATTATATATTTTGATTTTTACATCTATTTTACATCTATTTTTCCATATCTTTTTTATCATCACAATCCCATAGATGTGGTGGGGTGTGATTGATTTCTCAACCCCCCTTTTTTTTTTTTTCATTTCGATGTATCATTGGTTCAATGGTTGAGTTGATGAGGTTATTGATTTAATGTTAATTTTCAAATTGTAAATTGACAAAGAATAAAAAACAAAAAAATCTCCCCAAACCTTTTAAAACTTTTATTTCATCCCTGTGTACTTTTCTTTTCAGCCAAATTCTATAATCACAATTTTATTTCCACAGATCTAATTTTAGATAGCTGCTATTAGTCCTAGACTTTCATCTTATCATAGTACTGTTATACATATACAGTCATTGTCATAAAAAAAGAAAAAGATGTTAAATTAACTGAGCCTTTTTTTTATTTCTATTTTTTCTATTTTTAACCCCTTAAAATGCTGCCCCTTTGGAATGAATGTGTTGCCCGTGGTGGACCAGACCTCCTGCCCTTCCTCTTGCTCTGCCACTGGGTTTAATGTTGACTTGTTCTTTCCCTTAAAGTACACATTTGGTCATTGCAACCTTCTCTTTTTTGAGTGGTGTCTTACTTGGACTGATTGTGATTTCAATCAAACTTAATCCTATTTTTCCTTGTGTTAATTTTGTTGAGTAAAAAGGCTAAACTATTCTCCCCTTTTTAGTCAATAAATTGGTTTATTTAAAGGAGTGTGTGTGTGTTTGTGTGTGTGTAAAAAATACACACACTTTTGTACTCACATACACACACACATATGCATTAATAAATGTCTGTGTGCATATGTTTCTTCATTATGGACTCCGAAATGGCTGAACTGGTTTTCTTAAAAATTTACACAGATGTACTTCATATATCTGTAAGTATTCTTAGCTATGTTTTCTCTCAGAATAACCCCCGATACTGATCGAAAATCAATAATCGAAAAAAATCAGCTTCTAGAAAGAAGAGCATGGCTACATTAAGAGTAAAAGCATAAAAATTGCCATTATAAATTGTGTGGTGGGTCAGTTTCATACAACGTGGTTTGCAGGTTCAAATCCCACTTAGGGTTTTGAATGTTAACCACATGGTGTGTCACCTATGTGATCCAAGAAGATCGAAACAGCTGTGTACTATTATGATATCAGTTCTGCATGAATTTATGTTTAATCATAGCATTGTAAATAGATAATATATACTAACAGAACCCATGAAAACGCTAGTTTAAATTTTTAAAACCCACAATAAAATAAAACCAATATAAAATGATTTCCATAAAAAGGGAGGGAAGTTTTTGATGATTTTAATGATTTTTACCCGATAAAGAGCGGATGTAAAGGGAGGTAATTTGTTCCTCTCTAATTACTGTCTGTGATGACTATCATTATTTGTGACACCAGACAAGCAGATATATATATAAAACTATCAAAGTATTTTTTTTTCTATTGTTTTGCAGGTGATGATATGGGTCACGCTTCCCAGGAATTTGCTAATGATCCCTGCTCTTCAGTGAGACGTGGGGCCATGGTCCGTGCAGCTCGGGCCCTTTTGTCTGCTGTGACTCGTCTATTAATTCTCGCAGACATGGTTGATGTTCATCGACTGCTAAAAAGTTTACATCATGTACGTATCTCGTTATTCAGGGAAATGTCTTTTTTTCTTTTCTTTTCTTTTCTTTTCTTTTCTTTACTGTATTGTTTTTCATTATGAAATTGAGATCTTTTTTGTATATTTATTATGCCGACTATATACCTCTTACTTGTATTTTTAAAACTCATTATGTTCCAGTCAGTTTATAAATTGACTTTATTCAGGTTTTTAAAATGAGTACTACAGTCCGCATAGTAAATATACAAATTATGTAGCCTCATCTCATGGGTTCTGAAAAACCATGAGAGAAAAATATTTCAATTTGTAAAAAATCAATAACACCACCTGGTTTTAATTAATTTGATTAGGGTTTTAATTATGCTATGTATTTTGTACTTAATAGTTTATGATAATTTTATATTTATCACAATTGGAGGGTTTGATACCTTCTGCGGTAGGATGATTTGTGAAATTAGTGCTTTATTGTTATAGTCAGTTTTGCTTGCATTTTTAAAGTTAATTCAGTAAACTAATTGTTTAAAGGAAAAAAAAAAGAACTTGTTAAATATTATATTTTCTAAAAATATTTGAATTAATTTTGTATTAATATTTTTTTTTTTTTAAGTGTTTTTTTTAAAATAAAATCATTAATAATTTCAAAGAAAACAACAATCTTTAAAATTTTTCAAGCTTTAAACTATTTTTTTTTTTAAGCATGAAAAAGTATTTATCAATTAATAAAAAGAATGAATAAAAAAAGTATAAAATTCATTTTTCAGTTAATTAGCCAAATCAGCTATGCCGAAACATCCCATTCCCTCAATTGGAAATTGTTTTAGTAGCTAGTGTTTCATTCATATTTATTCTATGATTAGTGTTTTTTTATTATTTTTGTTTTTTACATCAGTAATATTGAACTTCTGTTTGCTTGTAACATTATACACATGTCAAACAATGTATATTTGTGTGTGTGTGTGTTTTTTGTATACTCTTTTCTAAAGATTTCTCTTATCTATTTATTATCATTTTATGATTTTTTTAGGTGACATCTTCAATCTGGCACTTCAGTTATTTCTACTTTACTCCATTACATTTGATTTTCACCCTCCCACTTCTCCTAGAATTGTAGCCTCAAGTTAAGCTTTGTCTCCTTGATTGAAGCAAATGTGTTCAAAAGTAGTGGATATTAATAAATAAATGAATAAATAAATAAATAGGGACCCTTTGTGTGTGTGATTTGAACCTTCCAGCACTATCTGTCATCAGGATGGGTGGATTGATATTCCTACTTACCATCATGGGGTGCAGTTATAAGAAAGAAAAGGTTTGGATGGATATCATCTTCTTAAAGCTTCACTGATTATTGAATTGTATCTAGCAGTGTTGGCACTTCAATGAAAAAATAAAAAAAAATCTTTCCCTTACCTTTTCCACATCCCCTCCAGACATGTTTTGTAAATGAATGAATGATTTTATTCTCTTCCTGTTTCTTCCTTTTGTTTAAAATAAGAAATAACACAAAAATATAATGAAATGACTGAAAAGGGTAGAATAATTAAAAATAAAAGGATAATAGTTTGGATACCAAGTCACATTGGTATTCCTGGAAACAAAAAAGCAGACAAACTAGCAAAAAAAGCCACACATGACCTAATAAAAGAAATAAAAATTCCATATACAGACCTAAAAAGCAAAATTAAGAAATACCAAGAGAACAAATGGCAGGCAGAGGGAACATACACACCAAAAATAAACTAGATGAATACTAACCAACAAAAAAAAAAAAAAAATCACTAGAGAAAATAGAAGAAATAGTACTAAATAGAACTCGAATTGGGCATACAAAACTGATCCACTAATACTTGATGGAAGCTATAGAATCACCTAAATGCACACTCTGAAATATTTTTTTGGATATTCTTGTACTTTTTTACATTCTAATAATAATGTGTTTTGCTATTATCTGCTGGTTAAAAAGCAGCAGATCTGAGTGAAATATTCAAGGAATCAAAACTTCAGTGAATTATAAAATACTTGAAAGAAACAAAGCTGTTCAAACTTCTCTAGATTAAACACGTAAAATAAGAAAACCAACAAAGGAATGACTACCAAACCAACTGTGTAACAGAGACATAGAGCAGAACCAAACAAACCAACAATCAAACAAAATGCCATACTGGCATTAAATGACCCCAAAGTGGTTAATATGCTGTAAAACTCCAAATTAATTAATCAATCCTATTGTTTAAACAAATGCCTATAACTTACCGATTTTATTTCCATATCTTTATTATTTTTCTACAAGTATTATTATTACAGGGCTCTACAGACAAATTTAATTTTACTTGACCTTTGACAACTAAATATTTTCCTTTACTAGCCAATTTGAAAAGTTTCTAGCCAAACCCATGAAATGTTATTTCACTCTTGTCTTATGAATAAACCAATATTTATATATGTAATGTTATAAGGCGTCTCCGCCTTTAAATGACCAACCAGTAAAGGTCGGACACGAGGTGTGAAGGGCAGGAGTGGGGGTCGTCCCATAACGAGGATCGATCGGAAAATAAAAATAAACAAATATCGGAATTTCTGACATTCAGTGTTCAACAATGGAAACATTCCTAGGATTTGGTTAAACTGAATTTGGGGAATGTAATTATGTTAATCAAAACAATGAACAAAGGAAATATTCATTATATAAAAAGAGGCAACGAGAGGGAAGGAGAGAGAGAGAAATTTGGTGGCTAACGATAGGTCGTCCCGTGTTCCTACCTCCCACCAACACCGTACACACCCTGATACCATTCTAGCAGTCGACAAACTTTGACAGTTACAACAGCCACTATCGACAACTCGCTACACCAAAAAGTTGACAAAATCCAGTTGTAATTGTAAAGTAAATAAACAGAGATTGGGAGTTTGTTAATCCGAGTTTGGCTGAATTATTACGTTGGGGTCGATTATATATTGCACGAAGCGGTACATATAGAGTACGTTGTTCTATTTTTTCTTCTATTAAATTTTGAATAATTTCACTCTGTCATTTCAACTTTTTAAAATATAAATCGAACATTGTTTCACTCAGTATTTGAAAGATTGTCAGTGAAAAAGATAAGTGTTTCATTATTATTAGTCGCCACTTGGAAAAATAACGCGCAAATGCGAGTGATTCAATCGCAATATAGAGCCCTGTATTATTTTTTTTAATTATATTTTTCTTAAGGTGCAGAAATAGTTTTAACTTTAATTTAGCCATCACAAATTGCATAATCTATATTATAATTTTCCCTGTACCATTGTACGTTACTTCAGTTATCCATTTTTGTATTGATTGAAGCTAATAATCAAATAAGAAGTTATCAGAGTTGGAATTAGTCCTCACCAGTTTGTATATTAGGTCTTTAACTCTGTCAGCACCTGCTTATCTTTACCATATGTACAGTGTGTCCAAAAGGTTACTGAGAATCCTACTGTTACCACAATTTGAAAGAACATTTCATTTAATCATAGAAATATATTACAGCTAGAAAACAATGTAAATCATTAAAGAGTACAATCTTAAACATTTGTCCCAAAATTTGGACATTACTTTTGCACCCACTTGATAGTTTAGTTGTACTATAACTATATTAGCTGGTACTTTTTAATTAGTACTAAATGGACAATGGGGTCTGCTTCTTCTCTGGCAATGGACAAACTTTAGAGGCCTTTCATTTTGGTTTCCCATCTCTTGACTTGCTTGCACCACTTCAGGCCTTCCTGCTATATCTGTATTATCGGGGACTGCGCCCAAAGTGCTCTCCGTACTCCCAGGGCCATTGGGGTACATAAGTGCTCTCCTCCTTTTCATCCATTGCTGGTTTCTCCAAAAAGGTCAACTTCACTTTGCTCTTTGGCTGGTGTAGGGATTCGTCTATTGATTCACTGGTTGTATCTGCAAATAGAAGGGTGTTCTTCACCGCAATGCAAAAAATTCAAAACAAAATGCATCTTATATTTTGATAAAAACATTAGTATATTTTTATTCTCTTTCAAAAGTTAGGAGAGAGGATAATGAATATTCATACTTTTCTTTTGTTATCTTAAAGCTTAACTACTCAGTGCCGACCAATCTAACACCCATCCTCTCCCCGGAATTCGTTAGAGCTGAAATAATACATCCGTGTCCATCTCGGTTTATAAGACAACTTTAAAAAAGATGAAATCCCATCTGAAAGTCTCTAATTTTTTAAATCAAAGCAACCAATTGATTTTCTAGTTTTTCAAAATTAACTATAAACACATCTTAAGTGTTATAATTAAACTTAACGACATATAAACTTAATGACAAGCATTCGCCTCACCAATGTGAAATGTCAAAACAGACACATCGTCAGCCAAGTCAGAAGCGTATAAAACTAGCCTGTTGTAAATCGCAAAATACACACTTAGACTAAATTTCTTAATTTATGGCATATTTTCATTAACTAACGATATGCTCTGTTACATAGTCACATAAATATATTACAACTCCAAAACAATGTAGATCATTAATGAATACAATCTTTAACATTCATTCTATAATTTGGACATGGCTTTTGCACCAACCTGATATAAAGAGATTGGAAATATTCTATTATGTCATTTTTTCATGATAGTAATAATAATAATAACCAAAGTTGCCAAGATTAAAAATTCATTTCCTTTTCATATTTTTTCTATCCCATGTAGGTCGAAAGCAATTTGGATCGTATCAAGAATGCCAGCAGTCAGCAAGAACTCTTGCAGAGCTTTGATGATTTTGGAAAGAGTGTCCAAGAGTTAACAGATCAAGCA
The DNA here is from genome assembly GCA_036873565.1 of Xipholeptos notoides. Lineage (NCBI taxonomy): Eukaryota > Metazoa > Mollusca > Cephalopoda > Idiosepiidae > Xipholeptos > Xipholeptos notoides. Next base: position 639 of record JAYKTE010250875.1, on the reverse strand, counting down.
GCTAAAAGACAGGCGGTAAATTTCTTTGCTTTTTTTCTTTCGAAATCAAAGGCAAGGTCACCAACACTGTAGCATAGAAAAGAAGGAAATATATATAAATTTTGCTGAGAATTAATCAAAAGTATCTAAATAATGCTATATTTTATATTCATTATATTTAGGCAGCAGTTGCTTTTCAAAGAAACTTGATTAAACAAGATGCAGTTTACCAATTTTATAATTTTTTTTTTTGCTCTATAGCAAAACATTTGACTTTGAGGTCCAAAGTGTATAGATTCCAATTCCATTGGTTTACTGGGGACGGTGGATAGATAGTCGGACTTTGGAATTGTAATACACGGGTCTGAATTTGTCATTCCCTTTGTGCTCATATTTGGACTAATACCCTTGGGAAAGGTATAAATCCCCACATTTCCTCCAGCTATCAGCTAAATAGTGCATATTGTGTTATTCGAAAAACTACATGTGGACGCAAAAAACATTTCTCAAAAATGATTGTTCTCAGCATTAAATTACCTAAAATATTTGATATCAGGGTTCGTATAGACTTAAAAAGTCCTTCAATTTTGAGTTTTGCCTTGAAAAGGCCTTGAAAATAGTATTCTTTATGCTAGGAAAAATTTGTGTTTAAATATTAAA
>JAYKTE010250764.1:0-11857 GCA_036873565.1 Xipholeptos notoides | reverse complement strand
AACTGTGTGTACAAAAACTAACGTTTACCAAAAATGATTGTTCTCGGCATTAAATGACCTAAAATGGTTCATATGCCGTAAAACACAAACAAACAAACAAACAAACAAACACGTGCATGCAACTTAATGGCTAATGAAACTTTTCAGACATTTAATGCAGATAACTTTGATTTTGGACTTTCTGAGGAATGTATTTCTATTGTAAAATGCGGACTTACTGAAATTTGTTTGAATAATAATGAAAGAAAGACAATTGTCAAAAGTTAAAATTATCTGCATCTAATATCTGAATAGGTTCATAAACCATTAAAAGAAACTGATCAATTAAGCACTATATTTTATTTTGAACTAGCGTTGCCTGGGTATCTATAGGCAATGTCTGATTATAAAGCGTTCTTCTAAATTTACTTGCAAAAGCAACATAATCTAGTTCACTACATACATAGATAATATTTGGAACTGGGTTTTGTTATATTGATAGTATCAATAAAGTTTGTCAACATGTGAAATTTTACCAACATTTTTAATATAAGTAAAATAAGGGAGACTCCTGCAATCTAAGACACTTAAGAGAGAGAAAAGAGAGAATGAGAGAGAGAGAATTGTGGGGTCTGCAGGGACCCTAGCCACGGCCCTGCCCGAGTTCAAATCCCATTATATTCACTTGGAAAAAAAATCCCAAATAAAAATAAATTCTAGTAGTAATATCAAATTAAACTAAAGAGTACAAGGGGAATAACTTTGTTCGTCTCGTGTTTACAATACAATAAAAAGTATCTTATCTTGAAATTTATCATTCGATTTGTGTAAAAAAAAGAGAAGAAATTGAAAAAATATGAACCATTGATGAAATTTAAATAAACTTTCTAATATATTTTATGGCAAGATCTTAAACATTGGCTTAAAAATCCATGGAAGATATTTTGGAATACTACTTTGAAAAATAAGACTTAATACAAAAACGATTTCAAACACAAACACATCTTATTCTCTTGTCCAACGGTTTAATTGTTACTTTTTCAGAAAATAATCACAAGTTATTGGCAATTAAAAAAAGGAAAGAAAAGAAAAATAGGAGCCCCAGTGCCCCACCCCCCCAAAAAAAAATATCACTGCAAATACAGACATAAAACCTTAAAAATAGCAAAAAAAATAAAAAAAATTATTCATTGCCAAGGTAGAAAAAAAAAATCACTGAAAATAGAAAAATAATGGAAGGGACAATTTAACACTTTTATTTTAGAAACACGACTAAAAAAAAAAAAAAAAAGGGTTTATTTTTTTGTTGCTGCAAGGCAAGCTCATGTTATTTCAATTGTGTCTCAAACCACTAAAAAGCTATGTCATAAATGATGATGAGCTTTGTAAAATCTTGCTCACTCACTAATTTCCTTTGTAAATTTTAACATGTGTCACTAGATTCATTTCCAGCGTTTTTAAGCAATTATCAACACGTTCTTTAAAAAGCCAGCTGATGAGTGGTCGGCCTTGATGTTACGTGTTATTTGATTGGTTGTTACGAATAGAGGGTTCGTCTTGGCTCTAACAGTAAGTAAAGAGGTTTCTGCTAGTTCCAAGCTTTTCAAATAGTTTCTTTCTCCCCCCTTTTTTTTTCTTTTCGTTGGCCGAGGATAGTTTTTTATTATCTACTATGTCAGGCGAATACTCTTGGGTTTATTTCGAGGTGAGATTCTTTTTTCTTTTTTGTTTTGTTTTCAATATTCAGTAGTAGTCATTCCTTTTAGTAGTGAAAGAAAGCCGGTAAAATTTTAGAAATGAATTCATGTGGTCGGAAAATGGGGGTACACATTATTCGTTATAAAAACCTGACCCCTACTTTCACTGAACCAAACCACCACCACTACATTTGTTGAGTAGCTGGTTTTGGGCTGTTTTTATTTTTATTTTTAAAGAAAATTAGTGTTGTTGCTTGAATTCAAATTCTTGAACAGACCACACAAAAAAATAATTAAAGACTTCAAATTCCCCTTTTATAAAAACAAGTGTCCGCATCAATCATCCAACCCGACCGTCGTCGCACAAAGTATTTTAAGGCTTAAAACCCAAATTCTCCTCCCCCGCACAAAATTTTTATTACCAACCACGGACATTATTATTTCTTTTCACTTAAAAATAAAAAAAAAATAAATTAGTTTATTTCAGCTTCTCTTGTTTCCTTTTTGTCCCCGCTTTTTTAAAGACATGTTCTTTTTTTTTTGTACACTTAAAATTCTAAAATGACCTATATAAAAAAATCAAAAAAATCGTGCATTCATTCACTTTTTTCCTCTCTCTCTTCTTTTAAGATTACTGATTAAGTTTTTTTTAATCGACATTGAATTTCACAAACTATACACAACCTCAGCAAAAGTAGTTTCCTGGTTGAAATACCGAATTTCTTTTAAGGATCAATTTGTCAAACGAGTTTGGACTGTGGTTGGTGTGTAGTTTTTGTCATCATTTGTGTTTGTTTCACCACTTTCATATTTAAAATTTAACTCATTGCTTCATCACGTTTATTCAACACAATTAGAATTCATATTTGAAACCGTTAAGTAAGCAAACAAACAGTAACTTGAATCAATAATTCATTCATCCTGTTGGTGCATCTGCATCATCTCCATTTCGTAAATTGACATTTTTGTGCATTTATTTTTCTCCTCATTTTTTACATTGCCGGCGGGCGGGCGACAACAAATTTTATTTTATCACACTTAATTAACAAAACAACTACCATTATTCACTAAACTTGACTCTAGTTTTAGTTGAAGATTTTATTTTCTTATGCATGCATATTTTTTCGTAATTCAAACTTCAGAGAAAAGTCCTGGTTTAAATCAAATTTATCATCCTTCGCCGGGCATTTTCACTCCTTTCGTAAGCAATTTATAATTTTAGAAATTAAATGAAATTGAATTGCCGAGAATGCTCTATACGAATTGACCGTTTTCATTATGGAATATACTAAGCAAAAAAAAAAAAAAACAAGACTAAAAATCACATAAAATCAGTCACCAAAAGTTAATTATCGTTAATTAATTAGATTATCAATAATGGTGTTTTTTTATTTTGGGGTATTTTAAAAAGAAATCCAGTTGGTTTTGCAAAGATTAAATCGACGATTTTTGTCAGAAATTTTAAACACTTTTGGTTTAGGTTTACAGTTTTTGGTGTGCCAGCAGTCAGTCAGTACCACTACTGTGAGTTGGGTTTTTGTTCATTAAAGTTGAGTAAAATTCGCTCCAGGCACTGACTAATTTTAAAAATTTATTTTTTAAATGGATGATTCCGCATTTTTCTAGGTTAGTGTGTGTTGGAGTCTGTTGGACCCATGGGGCGGCGGCGATAGACAAAATGATAAACAAACAAATGCCTTCACAAATTTATTTTTTCTTTAGGATACTTTCAGTACCACAAGCAGTTAGTGGCACAAGTGAGTGTGCACACTGTCACACTCTCACACTCACAGTAACACTGTCCTGGCAGTCCAGTAGTGGGCACGCATGCAACAACGGCACATAGTAGTCATAATTAAGTGTTTTTTGTTGGCATCACTCCCACCCCCACACACACGGTCGAAATAGGAATCTTGCCTAGGATTTTTAAAAATCTGAAAGAATTAACTCCAAAGCATCTTAAAACTGGCCTCTCTTCGGCTGTGGTCCCAAAGGTTTATCGCGTTAGACTTTTTATTCCACTTAGGGTAAAAGAGAAAATTAGTTAACGAATGCCAATAGTCTCTCTGAGCATCATGCTATTTTCCCCAAGCTCAGATATTGCACATTTTTGAGAATTTAACAACAGCACAAGCTTCAAACCATTATTGATGGCAGTGAATATTGTCACAGTAAATAAAAAGCTGAATTGTAATTGGTTAGATTTTGGGATATGGTGACCGCCACTTCTTAACAGAAACTTTACTTTACTCAAAACTATCTTTTTGCAATAAAATTTAAGTTAACTCAAATTATTTTGCAAAAAAGGGTTTATGAGTAAAAAAAAATATTTATTTTTTTGTGATAGATGTACCAAAAAAATATGTAAAAATGGTTGGAAACCACTGCTCTAAGGTATACATCTTGAATCTAAAAAAAGTTCCATTTCTTTCTTTCCCATTTGATACAAATATGTAGGCATGGCCTTAAAATTGGAATAATTGCTTCCAATTGGGTCTCATGCCAAAGTGTAAGTTAAACACCTTGGTGCAAGCTGTTGTGAATTATGAGCCAACCAAAATTGTTTTCAATTAGAATTCACATGCCATAATTTTAGTCCTGCCAACATGCAATTGATTTTAGATAAAAAAGAAATTATCCATTAAAGCTTATGTTAAAGATAGATTGCAAGTGATTGAATGCTTAGCCTTTGAAATTGTGATATGCAAGTTTAAATCCCAGTCTAACCATTTATATTCACTTTTAGTTTTTTAAGGATAGATGGCACTGATTAACTCTGGATAAACTAGTTTAGGTGCAACACTGATTCCAAAACCTGGGTAGGAGAAGCTTGTTAGCTTTGGCTGGTATTTCACCCAGGAGAATATAAACTCTGAACAAAAGATCAGAAGCTGGATTCCCTATGGCAGTCTGCTACTGTATTTAGGGCTATTCCAACAATTCCTGTTAGATTACTGATGCAAAGCTTTATTGGTCTTTGTTCTTTGGATCCAATGGCAATGTGAAACAACCGCTTGGGCTACTGCTGGTTCTCCATATAATATTTACCTAGGCTTGCACTCTGGAAGGGAAGTCAAGCACACCAATTTAAGGCACACCATTGATCATGGTTGATACCAAACAACTGAAACTTCAGATGTGTAATTTTGCCTTTATAAACCCTTTTGGAACTGTTAAAAATCCACACATTATTTTATTAATAACTGTGTGGTAACAAGAGTAAATCTATATGAATGTGACAAGTAAATTTACCATGGACTGTGGGAAATTATTCAAATTAACTTGTGTGTGATTGGCCGAAAGCGCCGGAAAATATGGTAATTCAGTTGAGGTGTTTCTGGTATGACGATTGATCACATTAAGGCATTTAGGGCCATCTGGGTACGACCACAAAGCAGACTGGCAGTTGTAAATCCATGCCTGTGGTTAATAGGACGGTGTGTTTTTGGAGGAGACGTGTAGCTGTAAAGCCGTGTCTGTGGTTAACAGAACGGTGTGTGTGTGTCTCTCGGGACGAGAACTGGGGGGTGTCAGTGTAAAAAGGTGAATGCTGCTGCTAACCGGACTGTATATTTCTCAAGAGGAGAATCTGAGGATTAATTTATTGTTAAGTGTACGTTGTGAACTAACTGGACTGTGAGTTTCTCAAGAAGAGTAACTAAGTAATAATCTAACTACTACGAGACCTAGTAGGTATCCTGTACCTACAGCTAAGGGTCGCAACAGACCATTGTTGCAAATGAACTCTACTTTGAATTGAAGACACATTTAAAGGCTAACAAGTATTTATGTATTTTTCCCCACAGAACAAAATAAAAAATGATAAATTCTAATTTCTAAGAAAATTAATCATTGCTGCAATTTTAGAAAGTTAGGCATAAACCCCATTCTTTCCCAATCTTATACGTATGGATGTATGTTTGTGTGTGTGATTCTTGGCTTTAATGACCAACAATTCCTTTTCTAAAATTGACTTCTTAGGAAATAAAAGAAAAAAAAATATGTTGGCAAAAAATCTGCTAACAGAATTGGAAATTATGGAAATTGGAAATTTCTTCACATTCACAGATCAATATCTTGTAATTTTTTTTCTTTTATTATTACTATTGCTTGGCCTTGTTCGGGTGTTGCTTGGAAGCTCCTTTTTGGTCTCATTTGGATCTGAGTTTTTTATGATAACAAGATTTTTTTTTTCTTTCTAAGAAAACTGCCATGGTTTTTTGAGGGCGGAAAATTATTTTTGTAAAATGCAGTTATATTGACACTAAAATGACCAATGTAGCTTCCACACAGTGGATGCTACTCAATGATCTAAACTTTCAAGTTTGACCCCTTAGCTATTTTTCCGACACAAAGCTAAATTGAATTTGTTCCACAGGTCCAAATATCCCATATATCAAATTTCAAGTTTTTAGATAAAAAATTGGCAAAATAATTTGGTAAAGATTGTTCATTAGACATGCAAGATCACTTTTACATCTTTTAGAAGAATATCTTTTACTATAAAATATTTGTTGGTCAAGATTTGATGGTAAAAAACCCTATATAACCACACTTTATTGATGGGTTTAACTTTAGGGATGGATTCTTAAGTGTTTTTAAGAGAACCTGAAGTATCATGCAGTGTAAAAAAAATACTAAATTGTTAATCTATAAAATATGAAGTCCTATGAAAACTTATTTCATGAAAGATTGAGAATAAACTTCTTTTAGCTACTGGAAGTCAAATAAAAACCTAAGAAAATAGAATAAAAATTGACCTCTTAATTTATTTATAAAAATAACTTATATAGAATAACTCTTGGTTTGTTACTTGGTTAAGAAAGAGACTTAAAGTTCATGTATATACTATCTGACCCCTTTGACATGACAGAGACCCTTTTTCTTTGTGTTTTTTTTACTGTGTTAATGTAAAATGAATTCTGAATTGAGTCAAGAGCTGATATCCACATTAATATCTATGTGTAGTAAGAATACACTACTTGTATCTTTTAATCCTATTAATAGCTATCAATATTATCATTATTGTAATAATGATTAGCACTTATTTGTAATGAGATTGTTAACACTTTTATTTGTTTTTTTGTTTTTGTACAATAGATACAGTAGATTATATGTGGGGTTTATATTGAGGAATATTTTTCTCCTTGATTTGTTATAAAGGCTGAAAAAAAGTTGAAGTTTGAATTTGTTTTTGATTTTTAGCAAACTAATTTCAGTAGACTATTTACTGATGACTGACACGCGCACGCACACACACACATTTCATTTTTTGGATTTACATGTTTTAATAACTCCATTCTATTTCTCAAGTCTTTGCAGCTTCGTATAGTGTCCAGGGAAGTCTGCTTGAGGCTATTGATAAGCAGCCGGACTTCAGAATTGTAATAAGAGTTCTAATATCTGTCTTTCTGTTTACGTTCACATCTGGACTAATACCCTTGGGAAAGGTATGCATCCCCATTTTCCCCTCCAGCCACGGTCTAAATAGTGCATACTATGTTATTTAAAAAAAACTGTGTGAACAAGAGAATGTTTATCATAAATGATTGTTATCGACATTAAATGATCTGAAAATGGTTGATAGGCAGTAAAGCACAAACAAACAAACAAAATCATTGTGATTTCTATACTTAGGCTTCATTAAGTGCTCATGGCTTGTTGGTTTTGATAAATTCATTGATTTTTTTCCAATTCTTATTGTTCTTTGAATTGTTCTTAATGTCTCTTCTTCACCATAAGAGTTTACCTGAGGATTCTTCATCAATAAGGCTACTATCACCTACTCTAAAATTTTGTGAATCACTTCTGTGAACACTTCACCCAGCTTAAGCACCTTCACCATACATAACACATTTGTTTTGTTTGTGAACTTTTCTTTCTTATATTTTTAATCTTTACTAAAAATAAAGTCTTAAACCATCTATTTTCATAGGAATGCAGAACCTTCCCCATACATACTACATATGTTTCATTTGAACTTATATTTATTTTGTAAAGATTAAAAATGTCCTATAACAAATTTTCATAGGAATGCAATAATTATGAATTAGGTAATTCTAGAATGTAATTTTTAAAAATAATTTAAATGAGAATTAGAAATATTATCAAAAATTAAATTTAAGATGTTCTAACATGCTAGGACTTGAAAGACTGGAAATCAATTTTCCAAACTAACAGTTACGTTGCTAAGGAAATAAGTATTCTCAAGTAGGTAAAGATTATGGCAATGTCATTAAATAGAACATCAATTGGTAGACAATCTTGAGATAAGCATTTCATCTCCCCAGGAGATTTAAATTGTGAAAAAAATTGCTTAGGGAAGGGCATCCATCCAAATTGTTGTTTTTTTTTTAAAGCTCATAAAAATCTATTAAAATCCATTATTTCTGAACACTTTTTTTCTCCAGAAAGATAAAACCCTGAATTTTATTTTATGAAAAACAGAATAATATATTTTTTCTATAAAACAAACAAAACAAAAAATTAAATATCGATTAGTAAAAAAAAAAATTACACCGTTGTAAAGTTCATTTCTCACTTAATAATCGGTGAAAATTTCATATTGATTAGATAATTTCCTGATTTTTGGTAGATTTTTAAAGAAACACTATGTTCAGAGACTGTTAAAAATAACACCACCCATGTCCGTCCCTACTTTTTTTAGTTTTGTATTATTGTGTGTAGTTGAGAAATAGAAGTTCTTTTGGTTGCAATTTTTTGCAACCAAAAGAACTTCTATTTCTCAACTGCACACATGTCAAAGTACTCCTTATTTTTTTTGTGTGACAGTAGCCTATACTCCTTTCACAGTGTAAAACCCACCCTTTTCCAAACTTGCCTGCCCCTAAAGATGCATTTTTAATAATGTACATATATTGAAAAACCATATTTTTTCCATATTAGTACATATTCTCTTTTTAAACAAACCATTTCCATATTAGTTTTATACATTTCACAGCAATCAAAAATATTATCAATTCCTTCTCCTCACAATTGTAACCTGAAATATGCCACACTCTGGCTCCAATTCCTCCCTCTAGTTAAGGATCTATGCCTTAGTATGTAGATTTTCATTTTGCAAATACTGGAGTCCCTCTCTACACTGGACATATCCATATTATCTATTCTTATCCTAAAAAATGAAGAAGCCCCGACATGCTAATCAGATGCTATGATTTCAAGTCAATTCGATCAAAACTCTACCGATGAAATGACTTAAAAGATCTATCCAAGAATACCAACCCAAACAAAATTCTACAGTTCTTGAAAGAAAGAAGACTATATCCTAAAACTTAAACCTTTTTCTTCTCTAAAAGCAAAAACATTAACTACCTAAACTTCTGTATTGAATATATTGAATCTGTTTAAAACTTAAAAAAAAATCTTTCCTTACAAAATTTATATGCCAATACCCTAACAAAATCCAGCATTAAATGACCTATAATGGTTGATATGCTGCTAAACAAATCAATCAACTCTTCATCAGAATTTGTTGAATGCTTTCTTATTTCTTTGATAATGCATATTTTGCTATAAAATTGATTTGAAAGACCTATTCAGCAATACCAACCCAAACAAAATTCTACAATTCTCAAGAGAAATAAGACTGAACACCAAAATTCAAACTTCTCTATTTTGAAAAAACAAAATACTAACTACTTAATCTACACCATTGATCATTGATATCTAGAGCTTTCTCCAAAAGAAAAAGTTCCCCCCTTATAAAACTCCTATAACAATACCCAAACAGAATCCAGCATTGAATGACCTATAAAAGTTGATATGCTGCTAAACAAATCAATCAACAAACACAGTGGGCAACTAGCAAAATTATAATTTTCTTTATTTTTCTTCTAATTGTATTCCTTACAAGTATAATCTATTTTGTTTCTCAATTTTTGAGATGAGGCTTGATAATTTGTATATTTATCATGTGGACTATGGTTCTCATAAACGTTATGAATTTACCAAATATAAAGAGGAGGACTATAGTTTGCATGCTAAAGATATATACAAATAATCCATTTTATTATGGAAACCAGTATGAGCCATGTAAATTAAAAACTTGTTACTCTAAGTTAAAATACAATCTCGCTTATAAAAATGACCGATGTGTATTTGTTTAATCTTTAATTTAATTTAATTTTTATTTGTATGTATCGTGTCACATTCTTAAGATTAAAAGCAAAAACATGTAGCCCACATGGGCAATCAAATCCAAGAGCCACTACATTCACTTTTAGCAGCCTTGGGCAGTTGAGGCTAGTAAACCCTGGAGAGTAGCTCAATTAAATTTAAGGATAACACTGATTCCAAAAACCTGTGTTGAGATCCGTAAATTCAAGGAGAGTAACTCGTTTAGGTGAAGGATAACACTGATTCAAAAAAAAAAGTCTAGGATATTTATGAGCATATAAAACTGGTTTTGTGCCTATCTTGGTTTGTTGCTCGACCAAGTGTATATCATATATATATATATATATATATATTTGAAGTCTCTAGACAAAATATTGGTAAAGAGACTGCTCCTCAGGCAACCACTAAGGTCACTTTTATTGTTATAGTATTGGGTATTTCAATAAAATCTAATTGGTTTCTGGCGATGGTTTTATAATTGTTGTTTCATAGTTTATTTGTTTTAAGTGTGGTGGTTCAAAAGTTACTATGTAGCTATAATTTCAAAACCAGAAACATATCCTGTGCCCTAAAAAAAACTATTTAACCAATTTTCTTTTAAATTCTCAATTGATTGTGAAGAACAGTGAAGGTCTCTCTTAATTTATCAAAAGGAAATCTATCGGTCATAACAACTTTTGCATTTTAAAAGATGGCATTGTTTATTTTCAAACAAACCAGACAATGGAAGTTTCATAATGACTTAAAGAAATTTATTGAGTTACTTTTTTCATGTGGAAATAGTGGAAGATATTATCGATCTTTAGTGATTTCAATTTACAGATGTTTTCAATTGGCTCTTAAAATTGGGTTTAAATAATGCTTCCATTTACTTTTTTTAGTTGAAAGACTTTCACTGGCTGCTTTTCTACTTCTCTAAACTTCCATATAAATAGAACTTTGTCTGTGTGTCAGTTTGTTCCCTATGGACTTTAAAACGGCTGGGCTGATTTTCTAGAAAATTCACATTGTTGTACTTTGGGTCTGAGAGTGTTCTTATATAGGTGTTGTTTTTGAATCCTACAGATAAGTATTGACAATCGAAAAAATCAGCTTTTAGAAAGAAGACTATAATTAAGAGTAAAACTGAAAATTTCAATTATGAACTGTGTTGTGGGCCAGTTGTTATAGCATTTGTTTTGCGTGACGTACTCTGCAGGTTTGAATCTCACTTGGGGTTTGGAATGGTAACAACATGGCATGTCATTGATGAGATCTAATAAGATTAAAACAGCTGTCTGGCACTATGGTATAATTTAAGCAAGATTTTGCATTTAATCATAATGTTATAATTTGATTTAAATTATATTTTTGGCCATACCTGAAGTTGTCTGACTTGTGCAGGCAACACTGTCTATGCTGCTAGTTATTATTATTTCTATAAACTTTTTTATATTCTCTGTCACTTATGTGTTTTTAAGCATCCCAAATAGTGATTCTATTTTTTAACCATTTACCTTAAGGTATAATACCTCTGCATTTTTAAAAGAGGGTCTCAGGTTGAATTCAGATACCTATGTGGAATTACTGATTATTGTAGTTAAGCCCTGGATAACAAGGGTAGCTAATAATAGGATAGCAGTAGGATTTGGCACTCCTGCCACACCTCAGGGAAAAGTCAGAAATGTTTTTTAGCCAATTTTTACAAGTACACCAATCCCAATGTTTGGCCTCTGAAGTCCTCGGATCTTATCCTGATAGACTATTATGTATGGAGTGCTGTTGAGAAAGATACCAATCACTCAGCATGTCCTCTAAAAGTTCATTTAATTGACATAAGTATGTGTTTCGAGACTCTTCCAGTGAAAGTATAAAATCATTTTGCTTAAAAGATGCAAATAGTTTTGTTTGTGTTTTATAGCATATCAACCATTTTAAGTCATTTAATGCCGAGAACAATCATTTTTGTAAACACAGTTTTTTTAGTGACACAAATTACACTATTTGACCCATAGCTGGAGGGAATGTGGGGACTCATACCTTTCCCAACAGTATTAGTACGA
>JAYKTE010250763.1:0-21153 GCA_036873565.1 Xipholeptos notoides | reverse complement strand
TGTAGATTTCTGTAATAAGGGTGAAAAACAATACATAAAACAATGATTGACCCAACGGGTCACGGGTTGTCTAGTATTGTTTAAAAATAAAAATTGTTCAGAAAAAAAAACACTATGCTATTAATTTTCTTTGCATGATTTTTAACTACAAATCAATCAATCAAAATATTTATTCTTACCTTTTGGGTTAAAGATTTATACAATTTTGGCAAAATGACATTAACGATTGTAGTGTGAATTCTATTTGCCATTCCAGTAGGACATATCACTTTACCAGATCCTTTTTGTTTAGTAACTTCACTCTGATTATCATCTTCATCATCTTTTTCCTCTTCCTCATTGACTCCATCTTCATTTGTATTTTCACCACCTATTTGGGGGGAAAATTGTTGGTTTTTTTTAAATTTGTTTATAAAATTAATTAATTTCAAATTGGGAATAAATAAAAACAAATAAGAAAAAAAGATAGAAATAGGAAAAATGTTTTAAAAATTCAGATCAAAATATTCTAAAATTGCATCAGAATATCTCTATGTATAAAATGCATTCAAGTTCTAAAAAAACTATTATCAAATTTGAATACTACCTCCAGCATTTGAATATCCTTTGTGTACAGAATAAATCTTTTAAAAATTGAAGATATATATGGGGATGGTACATGGTTAGCACGATTCTACAAAAATTAAAAATCTAAACCACCTGAACTTTAAATAGTTGATTCTTAACTTGTAAATAGTTTTATGTTCATAAATATTTATTCAATCAATATCTAAAAATTTATTTTCTTTTAGAAACTAAACTGACCTTCTTTTTCTAAGACATTCTTTATGAGCATGTTGGCATTTGAGCCAGCGCAGTTGCTGTTGGATAAATCAAAATGAAAACCATCCAAAATGGAGATGACAATTCTGGAAAGAGAAGAAAGAAAAAATAAAACACATAAAACTAAACATCCCATGTTTTTGTGAATGGCATTGTACATTGTTTCGACTTCATGTTATTAGTTTTATAGTTAGAAGTAGAATAATATTTGAATGAATTAATTTAAATTTGTAATATTTTAAGCTAAATTCAAACTTGAATATTAAATACATTTTTATATCAACGGATTGATTTTTGAAATTAAATTAGTTAACAACCTCAATGATTTGTATATCTCTTTAAAGATTTCAAAACAATTTACAAACGACTCTAAAAGACTTTATTTAAAAATTTGCAATTTCTATAAGTAAAATTTGTTTGTGAAAGAACATATGATTATCTAAATTTATTAGGTAAGTTTTGATTACTGTCTTCATTAAAGTTATTCAAACTTCTTCATCTTCATTGATATTTTCCAGTTTTGGTTGATATGCACATTTGTTTTCTGCAAACATGATTTTGAGCTTTCTTGGAACTATAAGCATAATCAAGAACTAAATCAATCTTAAACATTCGTTACCTGTTTTTGCCTGGAGTCAAGATTGAACTTATTAATCTCAGATAAGATTTGTACAATCCAAATTCTGGGACCATTATGCTATGCATCTAGGTAGTCATTTGAAATATGTAAAGAATGTGTTTATGATGTCAATTTTTTGTTATATTTTTGGGTGTTCAAAATTTAATTTTTAAGTGACCAAATGGGCACTTTGCAACTTTTGCTGTTCAGTATTGATGTCCATTTGAATTTCTTCCTTACTGCACACATGGCATTTTGTTAGTGGATATTACATGTTGCATTCTAGAATTTTAAAACTGTTCAAAATAGTCCTATAATGTCATATGATGGATTTGAGTGAGATGTATATATACATTCTATGAAAGTAAATGTTGGTATAAATACGATGTTGACCAATGTCCTTTGTCAATCAAAGTGTCAATAAAAACATTTATTCACAAATTTTAGACTACTGTCTTCATCTTTCTTTTTTATATATCACAATGATTTGGCCAATTTTGTTTTCTCACCTATTTTTTTAAATACAAAAACTTGTAGAATCATTAAATTGTTGTCCATTCAAAAACAATCTATTTTAAATGAGGAATCATATCTATGAATATTTTAAATCTTGAATTCTTTTTTAAATTGTAAAACCCATAAATTCTATGAATTACAAATCCTCATGTAAAATAGAAATAAATAAAAACTGTTAGTAGGCAAAAATATGTGTATTCACAAACATTGAGAATCAGTGTTTAAATTCAAAATACTTACTTCATCATTAGTTTAGGGTTTTCCTGGTCTGAGGTTATCTTGTTCAGATAATACCTAAGCTGTTTCTGATATATTTTCCATGGTAACTGAGAGCACAATGCACCAAGTAATTCAATCGCAGCTTCTTGGAGACCTTCTATCTTTTTGAATTTCGTCTCAAGGTAACCATTTGCAATAGGCAACACGTAGAATAAAAGAGCTTCTTTTTCCATTCTATATTCAGACAGGTTATTTGCAAGTCGACGAAGGGCACGGGTTCTTCGGTGTACCTTTTAAAAGAGGTACAGAAATACTAGTTTATGATTTAGTGACATTATAAATGACTACTTAAAAACCAAATGTTTTTTCTTTATTATTATACACTTATACTTAATCAAACATCTTGCTTTGCTTGTCACTAGTTAAAGAAAAATGGAAAAAGTACATGTTGTACAAGCATACAACACATTGATTATCTGTACAGACAACCCTTAAATTTCGGACATGAAGGTTGGCCTTCTGTTAAGAAATAGCAGTCACCATACCTAAGCAGTAAAAAAATTATAATAATGATGCTTATAGTTTATTATCACTTAAGAATATATTGTATATGATTATAATGTTATATTATTTTTCAATAGTTTGTTGGTATTTTACGGCATATCAACTTTTTCAGGTCATTCAATGCCTAGAACAATCATTTTGGTAAATATTATTTTTTGTCCCCACTTAGTTATTTGGATAACACAGTATGTACTATTTAGTTAAAAAATGCTTGATCAAAATAACCATGCTCAGAATTAAATGGCCGAAAAGGTTGATATGTTGTGAAACACAAACTTTTCATACTTAAAATCAAAATTTGTTTAAATTGATTTACCTGAATATGCTTAATGTTTTCAAAAAAATCTAAATCTGGATCTTTGTCAGTTATTTTCAGGAGGTCATCAAATGGTTTGCGTGATGAAAACTTTAAAACAACAGCTCGCAAAATTGTACAGTACTCAGCACGTATAGTCTGGAAAACAAATATTAGAATTTATAAGTTGGATTATCCACTGTAAATTAAATTCTAAATTTAAATGAACATGCAAAGTAATGAGAAATAAAAATCAAGAATAATTGTGCTGCGTTTCCAAAGGGTTTAAATAACTACTAGATTAACTAATCACTGATGAAAATAAAGGTTTTGTTTAGAATTAATAGTTCTGCCATTACATTTCGTTCAAAAAGTTATTTTGAACCAATAATTTCAGACTACATTAAATTTAATTAATTTCAAGGTCAATCTAATATATAAAATTTGCTAATGAATAGATTTCATGGTCCAATTTCATAGAAATTTGCAATTGAAAAGAATTTATCTAAAAAAAAAAAAAAAAAAGACATTGAAGATGCACAGTGACTTTCTGAATGTACTGTATCTTCCATAACATCATAAAAGTCAATTTAAAAAGCATGATCCAGCAAAGTTTAAGTCCTTAATTATGATTGAGAAAATATCTTTTTTTAAATTACATAGAAAAAATGGTGGATAGCTTTATAAATACAGTTAAAATATTCTACCAATTTCAATTTCCAAAATGTATAGCATAAATTGAATCAACTCTGCATACATCATTTGTAGAGAGATGACACATTTCAAGAAATAATATAGTTCAGGTAATAAAAGTAGATAAGAATGTCAAAAACTTACTTGATTGACTCCTCCAATCCCAGCCTGAATCTGAGGCAAAATTGTTCGTTCAATAACTTCTTGATAAGCATGTTTGTCTTTGGTTGGTTCTTCACTAAACTGATTGATAATGGTCACCAAACAACTCGTGCTGTTGTCTCGAATGGAAAAATCATCAACCTATCGTTGGATGGAAAGTAAATGACGGTTTCATTTTTTACTGATTTTAAAACAAATTAGTGGGGCCAGTGTAAATGACATGGTTATTAAGATTTAATTTACAGAATTTACAGAATAACTGGTTTATGGCAAGGTGGAAATAAAAACACTATAGTCATTATGCAGTGTTATAAAAAAATCCCATAGTTATGTTAAAAACTCTGTAGTTAACCCTGCAAAGAGATGGTAAATGAGATATTTGATAAGTAACAAAGATCTTATCTTCAATGCATTGCTGAGCCATCTCTTATTACTACCTGTTTTCAAATATTAGTAGTAGAAAGCTTTTCTGTAATTGCACAGGCTTTTTGTATGGAAGCATAATTTTATGATGGCTAGATAGCATTTTAACAAAGAATAATACATGTTCTGTTTTCCTTGTCTAATATCTGAATTTCTACTATCGAATGAAAGCATAATGGTTTGAAAAACTAACAGGATCCAGTGAATGTTGATCTGTTCAATTTTTTCTGCATGAAGGAGTTCAATGATGCATCTTTGTTTCTGATGCACATCCATGACAGGCGTTGCTTTCAATATCTACCACAGAAAGATTAAACTTTCAGGTCATGAATAAGTTCAATCATCATAACAATACAATTTGCAAACCCTTCCGATCCATTCGGGCAGAATTTAAAAAAACAAATAGAAGGCTTTACTTTTGGTTCAATCCTTATACAATATACAATAGTAACAGTTTAGTTTAAATTTGAGCCTTCTCTTACCGTTGAAATAAAAAAGCAACAGTTGAGCACCAAGGGAATGAGAAAATTCACATCCAATTCATTCATGTTGCTGATCATTTTATTTGCAGCTTTGAAACCAGCAAGTCTTTGATGAAAATCTGGTTCCTCAATACGATTTGGATTCCAGGAATTTAACTGAAACCGAGAAGGAAAAAAAAAGATAGAAACAAAATAAAAACTCAAATGTTAAAAAATACTTGGAATCACAACTTTGGAACTTTCCCCATAGGTGTTGGGTAATCCTATCTGGATTTTGATTCAGTAAAGAATTCTCAGAAAAAGAGATTTATTTAATACAATAATAAAATAATGATAATAAATGAATAAACAAAATAACAGTTTCAGCATTAAATGACCTAATAAAGGTTTATATGCTGGTTAAACAAACAAACAAACCAAACCAAACCAAACTTAATACAAATTTTTCTTTATTATTCAACCTTGGATCTATAACTTTAAATCCAATCCAACTTTGTCACAATATTTTTAATTTGTACATCTATTTTTCAGACTGTTGTTCTCATCCTTATCATTGTTACCCTCACAACGTTTTGGCTGATGAACCCTTCGTCCGTCTTCAGGTGATTGAACTCGGGAACCTTCTTGTCCTAATTGAGAGTCACGTTGTGACGATAACAATGATAAGGATGAGAACAAAAGTCCGAAAAAGAGATGTACAAATTATCAAGCCTCATCCCATGGATTCCAAAAACAATATTTTTGATATCAACCATTTGGATTGTCATCTCATTTTGTATAAGATTAATTTAAGGAAATAAATATTTTTGTTCACGAAATATTGTATAAACAATTTTATTGGTGATAGATAATTTGTTAACAAGTGTGGCATATATATATATATATATATATATATATGAGAGAGAGAGAGAGAGTACTGGATCAAAGCTGGGATTCTATGCAATCAAGTCTTTAGCTGCAGCATCCTCTGGAATTTGTGCTAATCCTGAAGTGGATTCATAGCAATCTCTTCATAGATGAATCCTTCTAGGCAGTAATACATGGCATGGCCAAGCCAATGAAAATACTAACATAGAAGAAAACCATAGTCACTATGCAGAGTTATATTATAAAAAAGGCCAGAGCTAGATGTTAAAAGTTCTGTAGTTACATTCAGACAGAATTCACAATTCAGAGAATATAATCAATGGACTGTATAAAGCATTAGCTAACCTTGAAAAAAAAAAAAAGAGGATATAGATCTTCTTAAAAACTTACTTGATGAAGAATTTTAGCAATTTCTTCAAGACATGGTTGTTTTTCGGAGAGTTTCTGTCAATTACAAAGAACATAAAAACATTAAAGAATAGAAATGTTTGCAAAATTTGTAGAAAATAATTCAATAAAAACACATGAATAGATGTAATTCAGAAATTAATTTTCCCTAATTTCATTACTTGAGTTTCATAGATAGTGCCCCATGTCAGCCTTGTGCCAGAACATTTTTGTCTGTTTAGTGCTAAGAGGGACAATACTTCAAACACTTCAATACCTTGTAGATACTTCTTCGGTAAAGGACCCAACCTAATCTTAAAAGATAGCTTAAAATATATTTTTTTCAGTTGAGTTTTCCTAAAATAATAAATGCTTGAATAATAATCATGGAAAATACTTTCTGGAAGTGTAAAGAGGAAAACATTTCATCAAAAAGGAAAATGGTAAATGGTGACTGCAGTTACATATCATGTTAAATCATTTCTATTATTTTGCCTTGACAAAGATCTTAATGATTATTTATTTATTGTTAAAAGACTAAAAGATGTATACACAATCAGACATGAAAGAACTTTGATTGGAAAATTGCAATGTATTGTATAGGGAACAAACATACTCACCAACAGACAGACAGGCAAAGTTTCATTTATTATTAAGTTTAAATTGCTAAACATATTGAATCAAAAATGAAACCAATGATTAAGATAAATCTAATAGTTTTACATTTATTTCTTGATGTAAATGCGAGAGAATTGCTTTTAATCAATGTAGTAACTTCTACTTTCCAACAAGTATTTATTCTTAAATATTAGATTATTTTAAATTGCAGGAAAAACCTAATGACATACAATATTATACATTTAGCTAGCTTTTATGGAATACTAATTCCATATGCCATATGGTTTAGGGTCTATAAATGTTTAGTGATCACTGGTTTTATATTAATAGAAAATTTGCAAAGAAAACATACTTGAACAATATCACATAAAATTTTCCGGGGTCTTCGATGTTTTATTGAAGCAAACAATAGCGTAACTTTTCTACAAAAGAAAAAAAATGCAGGAATGACTACAATAAAACTATAAAACAGAAAGAAACTTTGGAATACTTTCATAAAATTACAAAACAGATTAATTAAAAGAGTTATCAAATTAAATGTGTGTGTGTGTGTGTATATATATATATATATACATACATGCATGGGTGCAGGTTCACCACCCCAACCGTGCTTGATTATTGGGCACACCATGGGCACACATGTCCACTATCTTTGTTGTTATGAAGAGAGGAGAAAGACAACAGAGTACCAGTCGCTGTGGATGATAATTTCGGTGGCCGTGGCTGTTGCACAGCCATGCACACTCACTTGGCCCATATTGCTTCTATGAGCATTAAGAACCCGGCAGCCTAATGCAACCTACACCAACTGTAAACCTGCTGACTGACTAAATTAATGACGGTCTAACATTCTTTTACAGTATTTAGGATAGGAAGTTAAATCTTACTTACACAACACTACAAAAAATAAACTGAAAAATGCTTTTTTTCAAAATGCACTTACCTGAAGTGATTCAAAATGTCTTTCTTTATAACTTGCATCATATTTAGAATGGATTTAAGAAGATCAAGTTCAGTTTCCTATCATTGAAAAAAAAAAAGGGGGGAAAAAGTTAATTTTAAGCAAAATTTATTCACAAGTGCAATATTGATCTAGCAAGAAAACATATTTTTCAAAGAGAAGCGTGTAGAACAAGAAAATAAAGAACTTTTTATTTTGCCCATTTCTACTTTTTGAACTTAACTTGGCATGAATAAACCTTTTGAATATTTATTCTTATTTATTTTGTTCCTTTTTTTCATTTCCCTTATTTATCAGTTATTCTAATTTTAAAATTTATATTTATCTACTTAATTTTGACTTTTAATAATGTCTATTCTTTAAAAAACATTTTAAAGTAATAGATGGCCTTTAACTTTTATACTTTTTAATGTAGAGGAGTATTATAGCAATGGGAAAATTAGATATATTTTACATATATTTACTGTAAGTGAATTATTATTCTATTTCTCTTTTGTTTTTCATCATATCATTTTATCAAATCCTAAAGTTTATGCTTTTTATCTAAGGGTTTTTATTATTTTATCTAATGCCAAACTATGCAAATATAGCATTATTAATTTAGAATCAATTTGCAATACAATAAGCCTTGACAAATTGACAAAGACTGGTGTCTTCGAATAGTTCACTTACCCAACTGCGTTTGCCTTTCTTAGCAAGAATTGATAATAAAAGAGAAACAAACATTGAACATTGTTTGCCGTTTGTTACGAGACTTGTGATTCTGAAAAAGAAAAAAAAAAATTTTTTATTTGATAATGAACCAATTTTACACTCATTTAAATATTCAAAAGGTTTCATCTGGTGTGTATTTAGCGGAACTAATGTAAATTATAATGTATGGTAAATTAAAATAGAAATAATATAAAGAACGCAAAAACAATTTTCAAACTATTTTAATCAGTGACGACAATACCTACTTACTTATATCTTATCTATCTCTCTCTCTATATATATATATATAAAAGTGGCCTTGTGTGTGTATGTCTGAGGAACAGCCTCAACCAAACTATTTCTTCAATTTTTGGTCTAGAAACTTGAAATTTGATATATGTGGCATTTGGACCTGTGGAATATTTTGGATTTGATTTTAAGCCAGAAAAATAGCTGCTAAGGGGTCAAACCGAACTTCCACATTTTTTCTCCACACACAAACACACACACACACACACACATATATATTTGTGTGTGTACATATATTTGTATCTTCTTCAGTCACACTTTTGAAGCAGGTAATTATTCAGTATCATAATATTCTGGATTATTTTGTTTTCTTAACAGCATTACCATTAAATTAAAATTGTTTTTTTGGTGTCACTTACTTGGAAAGAATAGTTAGTTCTCTGCAACTGGCATGCTTTCGATTTAAACGAGATATGACTGATGTTATGTTCTTCTGAAGATATTCCAAGAGAGTAGGAATATGTGGTTTAAGAATCTGAAGACCAAGCTCTGAAAATTAATTTAAAAAAAAATAAAAATAAAAGTAATTTCCTCTCAAAGAAAATTTAAAAAAAAGAGTTTCAATCTCAACAAATTCTGATTTTATTTTTCAGAATGGACAAACTAATCTGCAGGATTTTACATTTTCTGAATTCAAACCTTGCTTTTTTAAGCCACAGTAGAAATAGTCAATAAATAATAATTTACTATACTACCTTGCAAGCATTTATTCACAAAGATTTTTTTTGTTATGGAACATTTTTTTACATAGACTATTATGCATTTCGCCAATTTTTTCTGAATACTACCTAAGTCTGATAACACTAACCAAATATTAAAAAAATTGTGTAATAGTTGAATTGTTATGAGGATAGAAAAAATATTCTAATTAGATTTCTTTATTTATTGATATATAACATGTCTCATAAGATATTCAAAACAGGATCATTCAATTTGTAAGAATTATCTATAATTAATTATTCATAGATAAAGATTTTTAGTGGCAACAAACTGATGCAAACTCTAAGGTGTCTCCCAATGACTCTGGTAAGAGATGGATCAAAGCCAACAGGGAGCACCTCTGAAGGTGGAGGAGTGGTAAAAGCTTGGACTCTGGAATTGTATTACACAAGTTTAAATCCCAGTCAAAACCATTACATTCACTTTCTATTGCCTCGGGTAGATGAGCCTCATCAGCTCAAAGAGAGTATCTCATCTAGGTGAAGGACAAAACTAATTACAAAAAGTCCAGGGATGTAATGAGCATGTAAAACTGGCCTTTAATCTAAATTGTTTTGGGTTTGAGTTTATTTTTGTTTTACAGCATATCAACCATTTTAAGTCATTTAATGCCGAGAACAATCATTTTTGGTAAACGTTAGTTTATTGTACACACTTAGTTTTTTCAATGACACAATATGCGCTATTTAATTCATAGCTGGAGGGAAAGTGGGGATTCATACCTTTCCCAAGGGTATTAGTCCGAATATGAATGCAAACGTACTAAATTGTTTTGGAGCTTAACCAGGTATATATCATTTCTTCAATAGTCATATAATGCTTGGAACCAGTTTTTAATGCAGTTTTTTGTTGACAATCTAATAGAAGCTAAAAAAAAATGACACAAATCTAACAGTAGTCAGATTCCAGTTTTATAAGGAATTTCATTGCTAACCACGAATAATGCTTTTTTGTCAAAACTATCAGTATAAGAAAGCATAGATATCTCACCTTGCTTATCAAAACTGTACTGAGGACATCCATTTAATATGATTATTTCTTTGGAGATATCTTTCATTTTTCTTTCCTTCTCCTCCCCTTCCTCCTCTTCTATTTCCTTGCTTCCTTCTCTCTCTTCCATTTCAATATCCAAATTCTCTTCATCTCCTTCAGAAACTTCTACATTTATCAAATTGTAAATCATCTCCATGACAATATGCAGCACACTTTTACTGATACCATTGCTGGTCAGCAGTTGGAACACATAATGTATTGGAGACTTTTCTGTTCCTGTATTGGCGGTTTTTAGAAGACAAGGGAAAAACCTAGGTAAACAATAAAAGAAATATGCATGACATGATTTTTAAGGGGCTTATTTTCTGTGGTAATGAGAAAATGAAATTGCCTACTGATAATAGATACTGCGATTTTGATATCATTGTAGTGTATTAGATATTAGGTTGCCCAAAATGTTTGTAAACACTTGCAAAAAATTGAAACTACATGTACTGAGAGATATTTCCAATACAGAGTTTTCATGGAGCCTGTTTTGTTTTAGTTTAATCAGAGTAAAGAGTTTTGTTTGTTTTTTTGTGTTTTACGGCATATCAACCATTTTAGGTCATTTAATGCCGAGAACAACTAGTTTTTGTACACACAATACATAGTTCTTCAGATTTTCTTAGACATAAAATCAATTTATATATTTTCATCAAATATTGTTTGCTTCTTTTCAATTTATTGTGTCTGGATTAACAGTGAAAAGCAAGGATTTGCAACCCAGCCACTCTTCTTTATATAAAGGCCAGTTCCAAGATTCAACAAGTAAAAAAGGGATATTGATTATTTCATATTTGGTATAAAAAATGAAAGAAAGCTATACCTTGGCGATTTTGTCCACGCATGAAGGAAATTCAATAAATAAGTTGGGTTTTTAAGACTTTCAACAGGCAAGGATTGAATCTGAAATAAAAAATAAAATTTCTTAAAATACCTGGTACATAGGATGTTGTTCAAGACATTATGTTCCTTCAATCTTCAAGTTTTTCAAAATTCTATTGCCTCCCTAAGTGTTGTATATTGTGGGGGCCACCAGGTTGGGAATTAGGGCCAACAAGACCTTACAAGATAACCATAGTCTCCTGTGATCCTCTCTGTCTTTCCTTTTTAACCATACATCGCCAAGGCTGGATAGCCTTTGGCTTGGTCAAAGAGCAATAAATGTTAAATTCTGGATTTATTTCTCCTGCTGAATATTATAATTGGAACAGTGGGACAAACTAACGGAGGGAAAGGCAGAATTTTAAAAGTTATATTTTTATTGATTCTGGTTGATTGGTTTGTTTAATAGTATATCAACCTTCTTAGTCATTTCATGCAGAGAATAATCATTTTTTTTTTTTATAAAAGTCTTTCTTTTGACAACACTGTTTAATTACCACCAGAAACACAATTCAACCCATAGTTAAAGAGAATAGGGGATTTATACTTTTCCCAATGGTACTACAACAAATTTAAACATAACAGAATGACTGGAATTTGAACCTGCACATTAAGGTTCCAAACTTTAAGTGTATATCCACTTTATCAAGTGGAATTCCCAGTTTCTCTTTGAAGTAAAAACAGAAATCACTATAAAAAACATTTGAAGAACTGAGGAAAATTTCTAAAATTCCAAAAACTAAGAAATGTGAAAAACACATTGTATTCACTTACCTTTGGCCAAACAACCACTTCAAACACAGAGTCCATTTCCATTGGTGTGTACGGATAACTTTTAAATATATCAAAAAACTGAAAATTATAAAAGAAATAAATCAATTACAAGCTTGATTCCACCAAACAAATCATATTATATTTGTATGTGTGAGTGTGTATGTTTATTTGTTTTACAGCATATCAACCTTTTTCAGATCATATAATGCTGATAACAATAATCTTTGATAAACATTCTTTTGTCCACACATAGTTTTCTTTAACAACATAGTATGCACTATTTAATGCATAGCTGGAGGGAATGTGGGGATTCATAGCTTTCCCAAAGGATATTAGTCCAAATGTGAAAGTAAATAGTATGACTGGGATTCAAACTTGAGCAAAACAATTTCAAAGTCCCGCAACCTATCCATTGCTCCAAGTAGACCTCCTCTGTGTGTGTGTGTGTGTGTGTGTGTAACAAAAATAAATTTTGGGAAAAAAACAGCAGAACACAGATATAGTTAGATTAAGCCAACACAAGAGGGAATTTGGTGAGTATAATTAATATGGTTATTTTAATTGGTGATAAATATCAACTTTTCCTTAAGAAATTAAAAATGGAAAAAAAAACACCAACTTTTACATAGCTTTGAAAATTTTCAAGGAACCAGTTACTAATGCATAAACAAGAAACTATTTTTCGAAATCCTTGAGATAATGAATTCTATCATGAATTCTAAAAGTACTAATCTGACTATTCTATTATTTTTCATTATTATTATTTCACCGTAAAATAGAGATTATTATGGATGAAGAGAATAGTCCGATTAGTACTTTTAGAAAACAAGAAACTATTGGGTTTTTTCACGGCACATGTTCAGCTCTAAAGAAGACTGTTTCAACAGCTATGCCACAGTTCATGAATATTCAAATGAAATTGTGGTGAAAATGAACAAATCATGGATCAATTGAGACAAAAGAGAAAAACATCATTTTTACCTGAAAGATTCTAGTGAGTGACATTTTCCAGACTGTTTTCACCTGTGCGACTGCTTTGCTGTAAATCTTATGTTTGTTGTCTAAACACACTTTGCAGGTTGCTGCAATGCCAAGAATCACCTTCAACAATTTGGGAAGGTATGCCTTAATGTAGTGACCCAACTTTCTCATTATCAGAAGAATTAGGTTCAAAAACCTGTAAGAGAAAAATAAATACAGAACAAATAAGACACCAATAACAATTTTACATTAAAGTGATTTTGGCTGGTTTTAATTTTTATAGTGTATCATCTTTTTTGATCATTTTGTACCATGAATAATCACCTGGGTTTTTTTATGGCATGTCAACCTTTTTTGGTAATTTAATGCTGAGAATAATCATTTTCATTTGGTTTTGCTTTTATAGCATATCAATCTTTATGACCATTTAATGATGAGAAGAATAAGTTTTTATTTGGTTTAGAGACATCTGAAAGTGAATGTTATGGTTTTGACTAGGATCTGAACTCATGTAATATGATTCTAGAGTCCAAGCTTTTATCACTGCTCCACCCTCGCTGCTCTAAATGTAAAGGAATTGATGAGAAAAGACCAGTTTTTAACAGTAATTCAATTGTCCATCAACTGATTTCATTATTTGCAATTCTATTCCCCTTGAACTGGAAATAGTCATTGCCATAATAAAAACACCAGTTCAAACCTCTACAGTAAGGTCAAGTAACTTTTGCCCAGTTTTAATCATCATATTAGATAAGATAAATTATAAGGAATTACTAATGTATAAGACACCATAGATCATAGTTTAAAAACTAATTTACAAAATTAGATTTATTAAATGCCTTAGAGTAGTAGGATATTTTTATATTTAACAAATAATTTTTTAAGTTTCAAGTTTTTAGATTGTTATCTTCATCTTTATTGTTATCTTTACAAAGTTTAGCAACTGTATCCTCTGGCCTTCTTCAGGTCATTGAACTCTGGAAAGTTTCTGTAATAATTGGGACTCTCTTTGATTTCAATCAACAGCAAAAGTTTAGGGGTACATAGGCAGATATATCAAAAAGATAATACTGAAGATGATGATAAGAGAAAAAATTGAACATTAATTATCAAGCCTCATCAAGAATTTTTTAAATTAAATTCATCATTCAATATAATAGAAATTTACATTTGAAAAAACTACTGCAGGGCTGTTTATTTTTAAATGAACCAATAAAATCTGCACAGTGACTATCTGATTGCACTGTATAAAATATTTATTGTTGGACACTATAAGATAACCTCATAAGAATCGTGATTTTTTTTAATGGAGTATGAGTAATTTTTTAGACAATCAATATGCATTAAAATTAAAATGATATTTTCAAAATTACCTTTGCATCACTTTTGGAGGCAGCATAGAAGTCAAGTCCACAGTTGCCATCAACTGAGAAATTGGGGTATCTGTTAATACAATTTTGAAGATATGAAAGGGGAAAAAAACAATCCCATTCCAAAATTGAATGTGACTTGAAGAGAAATTATCAACAGAAAATGAATGTGAGAAAAAATTTGCATATCTTAATGTTTAAGGATAAACTTCTTAAAATGAAATGTGAAATTATTTTTAGTGAAATCTATCTCAATTTGATCAATCATAACTTAAATATGAAACCAGGAATTTACAAAATAAAGATTATACTTTTTAGTTATACCAAGTAATCAGCTTCAGTGATTTACTGTCACTTGTATAAATTCAAAGTTCTTCAACTATAAACTAGTTCTAATAGCAACTCTGACTGTCATGAAAATATTTGACTTCCTCTATGAAAGTATGATAATAATCAGAGGTAGATATTTGAGAATTTGAACAGAGAAATGTTTATTAGGATATATAATGTAACTCTTTATCTTATGTCTTCATTGAAGCTATTATTGACCCTTGCAAATTTAGTGAGTTGTTTTTATCCTTTTATAGAAACAACTAGTATCCTGGTTGCAAAAAGAATTAATGACAAAGCCCAAAAAATGATAAATCTTTAACTTACTGATTAGGAATTCTTCACAAGGTTTTAAAACCAAATCTATAAATAAAAATTGTTCTTCTGCCTTACAACCGCAAAGAAAGGAGAAAACCTGTCCTTTCTTCGAGACTGTACTTTTCTTATTTTGCAGACTGCCATGTAGAATTCTGAAAATGATAAAATTGAAAAATTTATTCCATTTAATTTTCTAAATAAGAACAGTGCTATTTTCAATGAACTAATCCCAACCAAAATAAGCATAGTGCCAACGGTATCATTAATTATTCTTGTGTGAATTATTCTAATTTGAGTGGCATTATTCTGATTTTCCTAAGTAATTTAATTTATTCTAATTTGAATTATTTTTTTCTGAATGGCACCATTCCCATTTTGATTTAAATATTTCCCTTTTAATTGCATTATCTTAATTTTTATACATAATATTCTATTTAAATCGACACAGTTTTCATTTTGAAATTAAATGGCATACCATATCAATAAGAAACTGTTTATTAAAATTAAAAATTATTATTAAAAATGTTCGCAACTTCAAACATTCAATAGAAAGCAAAAATACACTCAATATTTTTAATTTACCACAGTATAAGCAGAATTATAAACTTCAAACTTTTTTATCAAATTCTACATTGCTTAATATGCTGACAGTTTTTTAAAAGTATTTTAAAGGCTTATTTTGTGAAATTAACTGTCTTTTTACTTATTTATTCAATAAAAATTCCATTAGTTATTGATTCAAATCTCACCCATAGTTGATAATGTACTAAAATGGGGGTTTATTTATACAGCAAGTATATGCTTTTAAGTCTGAAAATAATCTCAACTTCTATGATCAGTCAAATTAAATTGCCACATGGTATAATACGGTAGTTAGCTGAACTCAGGCACATTTCCTTAGTAATCTATGTATGATCATATCAATCATTTACCAACTTCATGAATTTCTTATCAGAGATAAAAAAAAAAATGTTCCAAATTCATATCATTACACTATTTTGCATAAAGTGTTTTACAAAGTTAGGTATATTCCTTAAAAGAATAAAGCAAATACCTGGTTAATATGGACATGACAGCCATTCTGTGTTGCTCTTCAACAATACAACATTCTGAATCAGAATTGAACAGTGCCAGTTCATCTCGGAAAGTCTTCTCTTCAAGAATACGCATGAAATTATCTCTGAAAACAAAACAGAAATTAAAATCGTTTTAATAAGAAAACAAATTATATAATGTAAATAAAATATTACATATTCAGCTCCGTTTTATATCCAATTACTTAAAAATTCATTAGTTGAACTTGGATTCTATAAAAGGTTATTTCATCAAAAAATAACTTGCTATACGTTAAAATTTTAAATACAATTTGAACCTTTGAAAAAAATCCAACAGAATGAGAAAATTTTTATGGAAAAAAAATCCACTAAGACAGCCAAATGCTTTCAATAGATATTGAAGTGTACATAAACAATTTTGCTAAATTTAGCCAACATCAAAAAACATGTTAATAGACCAGCTTTACCAATAATGTTTTTGAAAACAATAACTTTAAACAATAGTTCGTCTTTCTTAACATATAAAAAGAATTATTTCTCTAATATTTTCAATTATATTTATTAATATTCATGCAATGTTCTGGTGAATGGCTCAATGTAGACTTTAATACCCAATAAAAAAGAATTTTACAAATTTGTGTTGTTTCTTTTTCCATAAGATTTTCTTCTGCTACTGGATAAGGACTATTAATGAATGTGACAATTATTGAGAGTTAAGAAAAGTTATTTTGCAACCTACCTGTATCGTGCTACACCTTTAATTGGAAATATCATCAAACATTCAAAAGCAATTTTTTGAATCATTGGTTCTTTGTGTTCAAGAAGCTGCAAGACAAAAATAAAGAAGTATGTATTTTTTTTAAATTCTAGTTTTTAAAAAGATGCTAAAATTTTTCTTTTGAATTTAATTGTATGTGGGAGTGTTTCCAAAATAGGAAGGTGTTTACTCACCATTTCAAACAATTCTTTCAGTTTCTTAGAACAGCTCAGAGAGTTACCATTGCGGAATTGAGAAAATAACTGTAAATGGCTCACTAGTAAACTAACAAAAGAAAAAAAAAAAGAAAGTTAATTTCAAATTTATCATTAGAATCAGAAAATTCTGAATTTTTTTTTTTTTCAGCTTAAACATGAAAGTTATAGTTTGAGGGGTTATATGTGGATCACAAACAATCAATTGAAATATGATAAATTCAAGAATTATACTGAAGTATGCCCATCACTTTTAAATTAAGTTAAAGCCTGACAAATTGGAGAAAGGATCATTATTTTAAATAAAAATACAATTCAAGGATTAAGGTAAGTAGCAAACCTTCAATTCTTTTAGGGAAAGATTGAATAAAATCAGGGAATATTTAATGATACTACCAGAAATTATAATTTATATAACAAAATAAAAGGTACAGATTATATGCTTACAGATTTAATGTATCTAGCTGAAACAGTATTAGTTATTATTGCCTTGAAGAAGTTGGAGGTTATGTTTTTGTTGGTTAGCAATTTAATGCAAAATGTTTTTCTTGTATTTATATAAAAAATTTCTAGGTGTAGAAACAAACAATTAAGTTTTGGTAGTTAACTATGATCTAGGTTTTTTTTAAAGATTTCGTACCTCAGTTCCATTACTTTTGAAATTTACCACATAAGTAACATTCATTTCAATATATTATCAGATAAATTTCAGGATCTAAAGGTATTTTGCATTGTAACTTTCATTAAATCTGTTTAAATCATGAGTTCCTGTAACTATAACATTTCTAAATGAATGAGTAAAATTTTAAATATATCATTTGTTAAGTGTAAAATCAATTTAGATAGAAATAAAACAAATCTTGGTGAAAATATGTGCTCATAGAAAGATTTGGTAATTATTTTGTCATGATCTTTTTTAATCTAACTCTGGTTACTTACTTATTAAGATCTTTTTGTTGTTTCTGAACTGCAACTGGAATGTTCTCGGTTTCATCTTGCTCTGTTGTTTCATCTTCAGTCTCATTTTCATTTTCCTCTGTCATTTCTCCATCCATGTCAACATCTGTCTCTTCACCTGCCTTCTCTTCTTCATCATCATCAATATTTCTTTCATCCATATTTTCTTCTTCAATATCATTTTTCCTTTTTCTCCAGTCTCTGTTTAGAAGATTCTGTCGGGCCAATGAGTCTTTGTTAATCTGATTGAATTCATTGCTGCAAATAGACATTTAATAATGTCAACCCAAGTTTGCTAATTCTTTTTTTTAATTCAAGAGTGAGAAATAAGAAATAATACCCCGCCACCCATTCTAAAATATTTTGAGAACAAATAGAGAGCTCTAGTGATTAACAATGAACGAAAACACTGTATGATTAATAAACATAGTGAGAACTCACTCAATAAACTGGAAAAGCAGGGGTGATAAAAGTTTGGAGTTAGCCTCGCAGATTTGAGGAAAGTTAAGCATTGTCTTCCAAAGCTGCTCTCGAAAATGTTCAATGTTTGCAGAAGAGGTGGCTCTATTTACTGAATTTTCAATCTGGTCCCTGAAGATCTGTAAAAATGCATCATCCAATTCGTTGTCATCTTCCTCAGACTCAAGAGTAACAGAATTACAAATGGAAACTTTGTGAATATTATTTTCTGTTGAAATAAAGAAAATAAATAAGGTTTCATATAAAAAAAAAAGCCATATCAATAAATTAATTTCTTGGAGAGTTCAAATGAAAAATTAGGATAGTTATCAAGTAACATACTAGTAAATTCTAACTTGATTCTATCTGATCTATACTGTTTTTATTTTTTTAACAACAAATTCAACATTAAAATGATATAATTAAAAAGGAGGAAATATAATATTTTTTATTCAATTAATATTAACTAGGAGTAAATGAGTTTTATTGAGATTTAATTTACAGTATGTTGGTTTTAAATTGTCTTCATACCAAAGTCTAAGTAAGAACAATATAATCATTATACAATTTAGGCAGCAATGCAGAACCATTTTTTATCCTCAATCTCAAAATTTTAAGAGAAAAATAATCTAAAACTTAAAATTACTTCTAACAATAAACAAACAGACACACACATGAAAAACAAAGAATAAATAAAAATTTAAAAAAGGAAAAGAAAAGATATAAAATTCAGAACTTGTACTTACGACATCCGGAAGTTGCTTCATTAAGATGTTTACCAAAAACTTCCCAGAAATCAGTGTTTGGCATGGAAGTTGCATGTGATGTTATAAGTTTACGAGTTGGTTCCCAAAGAGGCTTGAAATTGCAGAAAAGATTTCCCAACAAGAACCTTAAAGGGACCTAAAAAATAACACAAAAATATATTATGAGTTTCTTTGGAAAAAAAATAAATATTCAGACATAAGTTTAACACAGTAGTAAGTGGATATGAAAATGAAATTGACTTATTTCTCGGGTAAAAAAGCAGAATACTACGTTGTTTCATCAGGATTTTTTAATCATCCAATTATGAATATTATATTAAAATAGGCTTTAAAATTAATTTCTAAACAAAATTTCTTTTAAAGTAGATCAAAGACTAATCTTCTTCCAGTTTTCACAAGTTGTTTGCTTTGAACATCACTATTCTATATTATTGTGATCTCTTGTTCACTCAAAATACTCGCATATATATTCTAATATTATGGTTAGCAAGATCCATCTAAATTACATAGTATAGGAATTTCCATTATGCATAGTTGCACAACAAGTAAGTATCTTATTAGGTAGTGGATATAATAAACTATATATTCTTACCTGATCAAACCTTTGATTAACAGTTGGAATGCTGTTCTTAATTAAACAGTAATCCAGTTTCTGTAAATGCTTGATTATTTCACGATAATCCTGGACAGTTCGGGGAATTTTTTCAGCTTCAAGACAAATCTCAAAAACTCCAATTGGAATTATGTCCTTAATGGATAAAAAAGGAAAATATTATCATCTTTATAATACAAAAACTGTTATGTCATTATTTTTATGAATCCACAATATTTTGACATCTTAATTTCTTTGATAGTTTGTATGAACTCAAAAATAGAATAACCTTTCAAATTTAGGAATAATTCTATGAATAGAAACTTTTTGAAATTCATCATTTAAGAACAGACTTGAATTTGTTAAAGACAATAACATAAAAATGTGATTATTACAATTATTTGAATTATACAGACTATCATTCTCATTCTTATTGTATTTAAATTTCAGACAATATTCTCTTCAACTTTCCTCTGGGTCCAAATAATTTAAATAATGATGATAATCAAAATTCATCTGATAAATTTAGACAAAAAAAAGCTATGTTTTGATTAAAATAAAAGTTTTTAACTATAATTAAAAGCATGTTGATATTCAGATTTTTTTTTTGCAATATCAGAATGCTTATTTTGTGTTAAGGGGAAATGTAAGTGTTTTTTTTTAAATAAGATCACATTAGTGATCTACATTAGGATACCAAATCCTTCTACAGGGAACATTTTTTTAGAATATGTGTCTCATATCTTTGAATTAATTTTTGAAATAAAAACATTTAAGTTGCATCATTGCAAAAATAATTTTATTTCAATTCTATTTTTCTAGTTTTAGTTTGGTGCAATATAAGAAATTAAACTAACCCAAGAACCAAGAAGAAATTTGTAGACATATTATTCCATTTTTGTATTTTCACATAATATAAATGCTACTGCTAATCCAAGTTAAGCTTACTTACCCCCAAACTGATTACTAATACTATAATCGATATATATTAATACAATAGTGTGTGTGTTATTATGTGTCACGCTTGTATCAAAAGGAACGACCTTACATCCCTTTAAAGTCATTCTTTATCTTTTAAAAACCATTAAAACCATTTTATCATATTTTAGATAAGAATGTTTTTTTTTAATTAAAACTCTAAAAAAAAAAATTCTAAGCAATCAATTTGCAGTATTGAACTATTTCCCGAGATATGTTTAAATTTAAAAATGTTAAATTTACTTTCTGATATTAAATGACCTAAAAAGGTTGAGTTCATAAAAAATGCAATTTGTAATCCCCTCTAATCCATTCGGGTGGAATAAATAA
>JAYKTE010250652.1:0-11857 GCA_036873565.1 Xipholeptos notoides | reverse complement strand
AGAGAGAGAGAGAGAGAGAGAGAGAGAGAGAGAGAGGGAGAGAGAGAGAGAGAGAGAGAGAGAGAGAGAGAGAGAGAAAAGTTGGGAAAGAAAATTTTGAATTTTTTAAAGGTAGAGTTTTTATTTCAATAATTGAATTTTCAATTTTAACCTTTAAAGTCATTGTTAAATAAAATCAAAAGGAAGTTTAAAAAAAAAGAATTTAATGCCTTGCTGCATGTGAATGAGGTGCAGTGGGGTGCATTGGGGTGCGCTGGGATGCAGTGGGATTCTGGGGTAATAAATGTGTTGTTTTTTGTTTTTTTTGTTCCATTTTTTTAATATTGTGTATTCTGAAGAAAATATTCTTGAAATAAGCGTGAAATGATCAAAACTCTCATTGAACATATATTTTATCGGCAACCTTCGTGCGTGCACACACACACACGCGCGCACACACACAAACACACGCACAACCCCCGCCCCCCCACACACATAAAACACACACACATACACACACACATGAACAGAACCCCCCACACACACATAAACGCACATACACACGCATACAAACACACACACACACAAACGCATACAAACACACACACACATAAAACACACACACACAAAGAGAAACACACCCATACACCTACAACCACACAAGCACTACTCCCCCTTTCTCTCACTCTCAGTAACTCGCTTGCGTCTTCGAGCATTTTTTTTAATATATAACACCGGGTTTTCTCTATCTATTCTTTGGCTTTTTACTATAAAACAATTATTTATTTCTAGCTTTTTGTCTTACTTCCTTGTTCTTTTTTTATTTATTTCCTCCTTCCTACCTTTCTTTTATTTTTTTCTTTCTTTCTCTTTGGCCTTCTTTCTCTCCTCTCTTTCTTTTTCATTCTATCACGGGTTCTTCCTTTATCTCCTCTATTTCTTCCTTTCTAGCATTCTTTCTTTCTTTCTTTTTAGCTTTTCTTGTTTCTTTACTTCTCCCTATCTTTCTGTCTTTCTTGCTTTCTTTTTTTCTTACTTTATTTCTTTCTAGCATTCTTTCTTGCTCTACTTTCATTCATTCATTCATTCTTTCTTTCGTTCTTTCTTTTTAGCATCCTCTCTTTCTCTTTTCTCTTTATTTCTTTCTTTTTCTC
Organism: Xipholeptos notoides; assembly: GCA_036873565.1. NCBI lineage: Eukaryota > Metazoa > Mollusca > Cephalopoda > Idiosepiidae > Xipholeptos > Xipholeptos notoides. The sequence continues at coordinate 10,724 of JAYKTE010250652.1, read as the reverse complement.
TTTCTTTTTCTGTTTTCTTCTTTTCCTTCCCTCTGATCGTTCTTCATTTTATTCTTTCTTTCTTTCTTTCTTTCTCCCCACTTTCCGATCTCCAGTCAACCCACCTTTTCTTTAATTCATTAGACTAATGTCCCTTAAATTCTATCAATTCAATTTATCTCAATTCTTTCTCGTTTTTGCTTTCAAATCTATTGATTAAAAGATTTCTTCACTAACAAAAACAATTCTCGGAAACATTTAATTTTCCCGGAATTTCTCACAAAAGGTTTCGGCAATTGTTTACACTCTATACACCGTTTAACTATTATCTCTAGTTGTCTTATTATAGAGTTTTCAGCGACAAGGTATCGATAATATTTATGATTCTTTTAAAGTAAAAGACTGCTGTTTACTTTTTCCAAGCCCGCCATTGAAGAGTTAGCATTTGACTAATTAATTATAACTCTTAATAATTAGTATATCTATTATGTGAACCCAGTGTACTTATCATCTGCTTATATCTATTTTTTTGGAGTGGGGAGATCCTTTGAGATGAGGCTTCATAATCTGTATACACAATTTTTGATATCTGACGAAGGTCAAGGGATTAGTTGGCTGTAACGCAGTGAAACAATAACAATAAAGATGAGGGAAAATTCTGAAAATCTGGCTGTGAAGATAACAATTATAAAGATAAGAACACTTTCTTATCTTTATAATTGTTATTCTAACAGCGATTCGGCTGGTTCTTCTCGATTTTACTTGTCTATTATCAGTATCAAAACTGCACACTGATTTTTGGCGCTGTCTGGACGATAGGTATTTAAATCACCAAACCATATCTCAAGGCCTTTGAATGAAACAATAATAAAGATGATGACAATAGTAAAAAAATGGATGTACAAATTATCAAGCCTCATCTCAAGGAATCTGAAGTTAACAATGATAAAGATGAGGATAACAGTCCAAAAAATAAATGTACAAATTATCAATCCTTTCTCTTGAAAATTTACACAGAGATACTTCGTGTGTCTGAGAATGTTCATAGATAGGTGTTGTTCCGGAATATCCCGGATAATTATTAAAAAATCGCTAATCGAAAAAGAAAAAAAGCTTCAAGAAGGTAGAGCACCGTTACAATATCTGGAGGGAATGTGGGGATTCATACCTTTCCCAAGGGTATCATTCTAAATATGAATGCAAACGGAACGACAGGATTCGAACTCGCGTGCTACGATTCCGAAGACCGACTGCTTACCTACTGGCCCAAGTCGACTTCCCCACCATTTATTTATAGGAATTGCAATTCTTTTTTTTCAAAATCTCAAGAAATTTATTGAATAAATTGGAGGACGTTGCTAGAAAACATGTAACTAGGTCATCGATAGTTTTCCCAAGAATGAAACAAAACAGGAACTAAGCAATAAAAATAAAATAAAAATCAATATTTAGATTAATATTGAAACAGGATATGATTTATGGCTTTGGGGTCCAAATCATAAAGTGTGGAATTCTTTTGCATTGAAATACAGCATTAAATCGATTCCTTACTTCCAATATACAAGAGGCAATGTTCGATTTTAATTGATTCATTCTTACTAACTGATATCCGTTTGTATATATAAGATGTTTTAGTAATGAGATAATGTAATGCAGCTAGCGTTTATGAACCAAAATCAAATTTTTGTTTTTACGGAAGCCCCAAATAGCATCTATCCTGTACTCAGTAACATTGATGCATAGTACTAATTTCTTGCGGACTTTTTTCCTCATCTTCACAGTTGTTGTTTTCGCCAATTCGGATTGGAATGCAGGGTCTTGTCACCAGATCACCTGTAATCACTGCCTTCGACAATTGTTGTCTATTGCACCACCTGTTTGGCCAACTAAGCCTCTGGTCTGCTTGGGTAGGAATTGAAACCGCTATCTTCTGATACGTTAATTATATGAAGAGGATCAGAAGACGAGTTAGCGGAAATGGGGTAAAAAACAACAACTCTCCCGATAAGGTAAAAAATTCACTAGAAATTTTGACAAAGCTCATCTCAAAGGATTACCCCGAAAAAAGAGATACAACATTAATGCAATTTGCCAAAAAAATAAATCTTACATATATCATAAACAAAACTTTGGAGATCTATGTCCGTGTGTGAGGTCGTTCCCTGTGGACTCCGAAACAGTGGGATCTCTTTTTTTTTTAAATTCACACAGTTGTACTTTATGTGTCTGGGACTTTTCTCAGATCTGTCTTGTTTCAGAATACCCTCGATGATTATCGAAAAAAAGAAGAAGAAAGAGCACTACTACAGCTAAGTGAAAAATCGTAAAAATTGCAACTATGAACGCACAACCATGTCATTTGATTTTCACGGCCTGGTCTGCAGGTTCAGATCCCACTTAGGGTTTGGAATGGTAACAATATGCAATGTCACTGATGAGATTCAATTAGATCGAAACAGCTGTCTGGTATTATGTTATCATTTTTGCAAGATTTTCTGTTTAATCATAACGTTATAATTTAATTTTGATTTCTATATATTATTGGCCCCCAAAATTTCTGAGTTGCGTGGGCAATGCCGGGCTATGCTGCTAGTTGCTTCTAAACAAGCTCCTATAAGAATTTTCAGGATTCTCTTAAGGATCCTCTTTCTGATATACTCCTTCTTCTGTACCCCACCGGAAATGGGTTAAGACTGATTTTAGGTAGTTTTCCTCATACACATTTGTAGAGAAGATTAATTTAGAATTCCTTTGCCAGTCTCATTCTGAGTTCTCTTCTTCTGTGCCCAAACGGCAATTAGTTAAGACTGATTTTAGGCGGTCTCCGTCTTACACGCTTGTTAGAATAGGTTAGTTTAGAATTCCTTTGCTAGTCTCGATCTGAGTTCTCTCTTTTCTGTGCACAGATGAGTTAAGACCAATCCCCGGTGGGCTACGTCATACAAACTAACGTAAGTTAGTTTAGTTACTTGAATGAAAAATTTAAGGTTAATTAATTAAATTCTGTTTTGATTTTTTAAGAGTTGTTTTCTATTTCTGTTGGCTTTGCTCGTTGAATGTCTGCCTTTTTACAGAACGAATCAAATCTATTTCAAGTATCCGACCATGGTCGATTTTAGGATGCACCTGGTGAAGACTCCCAACAAGGGGAAAGTCACCCGGTTATTTAACATCAGGTATATACCTGTATATTTTCGCTATATTGAATTTGTTCCGAGATGAAAAAAAAAAGTTAAACAATCAAAAGTGCGTTGGGCCACATAGAGTCCCTGGACCATAAATTGTCTGGAAACCCTAAGAAATAGATTTTTCTATAATATGATTTTTTTCGGGGCTTCAAAAAAAAAATGTGTTTGGCCACATAGAGCCCGTGGGCGGTAAATTGACCCGAAACTCTAAAAACATATTTTTCCGACATATTAATTTTCTTACGCGATGAAACAAAAAAAAACAAACAAAATATACGTTGGTTTACATGGAGCCTGTGGGCCATAAATTTACCTGAATCCCTAAAAAACAGATAGTTTCGTCATATTGATTTTTTCCAAGCTGAACTCTCCCCCCCAAAAAAAACCAAAACCAAAAAACAACAACTTCGGTCCACTTAGAGCCCGCGATCATTAAATTGCCCAATTTGATCCTTTAAATGGAAACTAATGCAAACTCAGTTCTCAATAGTCTTCATAATTGTGTCTATGATGTGTCTAAGAGTGAGTATGTATTTGTGTTTGTGTATGTGTTTTTGTGTGTGTCCATTCAGTTGCTCTTGTGGTTTTTACTCGTTCACTCGTCAATAAATAAACTTCCTGTCGCGTCTAATTTAGAGAACTATCATTTAATCATCTTATTAGTTCTGCGCTGTTCATTCTTCAACGTTTCTCCCGATTTCTGACATGACTCATCACATTCTTATTTTCAGTCAGCCATTTTGTTTATCTGTGGTCTTCTGTTTTTTTTTTTTCATAAAGCTTTTAAAACCTTTTCAACGAAACCTGACTAATTACATTTTCATTTTTTTGGTTTTTCAGTTTCGTTCTAGATTTACGTGATTGTTTTTAGTTTTGTTTTTCTACGTGTATTTAATTTGTTTATTCATTCTTATTTTTATCCTTATTATTTTATCTTTTTAGAAATTGTGATGTTTATTTCTTATTAATTACTTTATCATCAATCTAGTAGATTATTTCGATTGAGACATTATAGAAACTCGTTTGCCGTTCATCACAAACACCATACATGTGTGCATATTTGTCAGCGTATATACACACACATATAGACTCAGATACACATGCACATATATTCATCACTACCACACACACATATATATGTATGCGTGTTTATGTGTCAGCGTATATATATATATATATATCATAAATTAATAAACCATATTTATTTTTAATCAACATCAATAAATAATTTTGTAATTATCTATTTTATTCTTATTAGAAATCATCAGTGCAGCTCATCTAGCTTGAATCCCAGACCCCGATGATAGAAGACTACGTCTTTATCCATTAATCTACAGAAACAACTATTATCCGATGTGTTAATTCTCGACAGTCAAGGCTTCATGACCCATCATAGTATTCTATCATTGGGGTAGCAGGTCCAAATTGGATGAGTTGCACTGATGATTTTTAATAAGAATGAAATAGATCTATATGTAAATTTCCAAATTAATTATTGGGGATGATTAAAAATAAATAGTTCTTATTCATTTATAATATTAGAATGTGTGTTCCATTTGATATACATATATATATATATGTATATACGCTGACATATATAGACTCACATACACATGCACATATATAGAAACCCATATACAGATTCGCACACATTAACCCCACGTATAAATATTTTCACATATACACATACCCTTCACTCACCCCACATATGTATAGCCACCTATACCCCTTCACACACACATGTACAAAGACATACATACACACAAATATACATATATATATATATAGGCAGTGATAATGAATGTATTTACATTTAAAATGTTGTGGATCAATATCTTATTAACCAGTTTTTGTTGTGTTTTTCATCATAAGTTTGCATCCATATATCAGTATTGACGGAAAATAGAGTGAAATTATTCGCATGTATTAATATATACTAGATTAAATAACCAATAGTAAATCTACACTTTTTACTTATTCCAAAGTAATAGGGGAATTTGATGTATTTGATGATTAAATTAAATGGAGGTTCCATAGGATTGGAGTTCTACTGTAGTTTTATGTCCTAAAGATTGAACTGGATCGTTAATGAATTTGATAATCTTTACAATACCAATTTAATTGATTCACTTTATTCATAAATCCTCTAATAGCAGATGAAAGTTTAATTAAGAGATTGAAACGATAAGGCGTAAAAGCAAAAAAGCATGCATGTTTAGATGGAGAAGAAATTATTAAAGAAAAAGGTTAAAAACAACCGAAAAACCTAAGTAACTAAAGAATTCAACTTCAATGTTGTTTATATTTGAAATTACATTCTGTTTTTTCAGTATAAACTGTCATGGCTTAAAAAGGTCTCGATTTTAAACGCAATAAAAGAAAATGGTTGCAATTTGCAAAATTCGTTGTATTTTATTAGACCAGTCAGCATTTATTACCAAAAATCAAACTTCTGTAGTTGCAAAAACCCAAAACGATAGATTTATATACATGTAACGATATAGGGGGTCAGAACCAAATATTCTGGAAGCGTCAGAGACGCAAATAATTACGAAATGGTCTTTTATGTTTATATGTTGTAAAACAAAACAGGGGAAGTCGACTTGGCCCAGTGGATAGACAGTCAGACTTCGGAATCGGTACGTGAGCTCAAATCCCAGTGGTTCCGTCAACATTCACGTTTGCTCTAATACCCCATGGGAAAGGTATGAATCTCCACATTCCCTCCACGTATGGCTTACATAGTGCATATCGTGTTATTAAAAAAAGTACGCGTGGACAAAAAAAATAACGTTTATCAAAAATGATTGTTCTCAGCATTAAATAACCTAAGATGGTTGATATGCCTTAAAACACAGACCAATAAAAAACAAAAACAAAAAAACGAATAAACTAAATGGCAGATAAAATAAAGGGCGGTTGAGATGTGTTGAATAAAGAGTGGGCGTATAATATGATATCAATTAGGATGGGAATTGAGTTGGCATTAGGCGTATAAAAGTATATTAATGCAGGTGGATGGTTAACTCCAATCCAATGGCGGATAACATGATATTAATGAGGGTAGGTGGTTGAGAAGATATCAAAGAGGGTAGACGTATATAATGATAATATTGAGAATGGGTGGTTGATTTGGTAATAAGGAGGGTGAGCGTATAGAATTATATCAACAAAGACTGTTAGTTGAAACGGCATTTTAAAAATGTATATAATTATATTAATAAAGGTGGACGGTTGATGCAGTACAATAAAGGGATGTGTGTATTTAAGGATATTAATATATTAATAAAGGTGTATTTAAGGATATTGATAAATTAATAAAGGTGGACAGTGGATACAGTACACTAAAGGGATGTGTGTATTTAAGGATAATAATATATTAATAAAGGTGTATTTAAAGATATTAATAAATTAATAAAGGTGGACGGTTGATACAGTACACTAAAGGGATGTGTGTATTTAAGGATATTAGTGAGAATGGGAGGTTGATATTGTATTAAAGAGGGTGGGCGTCTAGCGTTATATTCACAAGGATGGGCGGTAAAGATGGTATTAAAGACGGTGGGTGTAAAGAATTATATTAAAGAGAGCGGGCGGTAGAAAAGGGATTATGAAAGTCCACTTAGGACAATCGATAGGCAGTTGGATTTCGGAATCGTATTATGTGAGTTCGAATCCCAGTCGTTCCGTTTACTTTTACATTTGGATTAATACCACTGAGAGAGGTGTGAATCTCTACACCCCCCCGTTTATAAATTAAACCGTGCATTTTGTGTCATTAAAAATATGCGTGTAGTCAAAAGAATGGTTATAAAAGAAAATGATTATTCTCGGCATTAAATCTCTTAAAATGGTTGATATGCCGTAAAATAAAACAAAACAAACAAACGAGAAGGTATTAAAGTGGATAGAAAGAAAACGAAAGAAAGAAATATATATTAATCTGCTTTTCCGGTGTCAAAAATAATGATCAACATCTCATAGAGTAATTAGAGAGGAACAAATTATCTCCCTTTATATTCGATCTTTATAAGGTAAAATTATTAAAACCATTTCCTGTGCAATTAAAAAAAATTATTTACGGTTACAAGTAGTCTATTATATTTTATAATTAAAAAAATCATGTTGAAAAGGGGGTTCTGTAAGTTTTTTAATTAAAAAAACAAAAAAACACCCTTTTTCTTTACCTTCCTTTATTATTCGCTCTCTCTTTACGGAAATCATTTTATATTTGTTTTATTTTATCGTATTTAAAACAATTTCAAATACCATGGAATTTCCGTGGGTTCTGCTCGTGATAAATTGAAACAAAAATAAAGTTTGAAAAAAATGTAAGAAATGAATGAATGAAAAAAAAAGGACAAATAGGAGAATCATTTCAATTATTTATTTTTTTTTTTTAGTTTTCTCGAACCTCAGCCAAAATTCTTCAGTTTTCAATTTATTTTATATCATTTGGGTAAAAAGAAAAAAAAAAGAAAGAAGTGAATCTTGTTTTGTGGATAAGATGGACGAGGTGTTGGGATATGTCAAAGAAATGGAATTAATCAGTGCTAAAAAAAGAAATCAATTGGAAAAATAATCACCAGAACAAATCAAATAGACACACAGTTATCGACCTGATTTAGAAGACCCTGACAATTGTCCCGATCTTCTTTATTTTTTCTTTGCTCATAAACATTCTTTCTTTATTTATTTCTATTTCACACACTCTCTATTTTCTTTTCTGTTTTTAATCCATTAAAAATATTATTCACTTATTATGTTGTCCGAAAAGTTCGTAAACACTGAAAAAAAAAATGAAATTTTACTCAACAAGTAATAACAAAAACAACAAAAATTATTCCGCAAAATAAAGACCATTGATCTATAAGCTTCCAGGTCTTGTGAAAGTATCCGTCAGCCGGCTTTGAATCAAAGAATTCTTGACACGCTTCCCCGACTTCATAATTACGGTCTTTTGAGAGAACCTAATGAATATATAAAGCCTGGTTTTTGTGGCGTTGATTTTCAGACATGATATTTACTTGGTCGAGCACCAACCAAAGTTCGGCACAAGACCATTTTTATGTGCTCATCCCTGTTTTTTTTTTAAATCAGTGTTACCCTTCACCTAGATGAGTTACTCTCCCGAGTTAACGAGCCTCATTCGCCCGAGACGGGTGAAAGTGAATGCAATGGTTTCCACAGGGATTTGAACTCGAGTACTACGTATCCAACAACCAAGCTTTTCCCAACGCTCCAACCTCGCTGCCTTTGATTTTCAGATATATAATCGACAACAATGATATTTTTTATTCCAAAAGAATAAAAAGAATAATGTATGCATATGTATTATTTGGACTATTGTTTCATCTTCATAATAGTTACCTTCGTAACCTTTTGGCCGATTAACTTAGTCCATTTCGTCCATTTAGCTAATAAAAGTAACAAGCGATTAGCAATCTTATTAAGAGAGTTTTTGTTGTGAATATCGACATCGGCTTTGTGGTACATTTCCAAGCCTCCACGACTCTCTCTCTCCTCTGCCATTTTTGTCCACTTGGGTAGTAAAAGAAATAAGCGATCAGCAATCTTTCTACAAGAGTTTCTTATTATCATTGCTATACGTATAACAAACCATCGGCCTTGTAACACATTTTTTATTCTCTCTCTCCCCTTCTCTCTCTCTCTCTCTCTCTTTCTCTCTCTCCACTCTGCCCTTTTCACCCACATGGGTCATAAAAGAAACAAACGATCAGCCATCTTACTTACTGTTATTGTTATATAACAAACTATCAGCCTTGTACCATATTTCCAGGTCTCTTCGACTCTCTTTCAACTACTCGAGTAATAAAATAAACAAGGGACCTGAATTCACGAGTTTGCTTTTATTGTCGGTATCTAAAACATATATTTATTAAAGCAGTGTGTTTGTTCATTTTTAGGTAATTTAATGCCAGGAACAATAAATTTTGATAAACGGTTTTTGTTTTTTATTTATTTTTTGATTGACTATCACCTGAAGACGGCCGAAGGGTTAATCGACTGAAAAGTTGTGAATGTACTAATGGTAAGAATGAGGACAACAGTCCGTAAAATAGATGTACACAAGATTTTGTCCACACGAAGTTGTTTTTTTGTTTTGGAATAACACAATATGCACTATTTAATCCATAGCTGGAGGGAATTTGGGAATTCATACCTTTCCCAGGGGTATTAGACCAAGCGTGAACGTAAACGGTACTAAAAAAGACATGCAGTCAGTAGTAGCACTTAATGATAATAGAAAACAATATTAGAAAAATCAGCAATTTTTTTTTCTAATTTGCACAGAAGTTATGTTCATTCCCCGCTCGAACATCAAAGCACGTATAAACAGAAACATAGAATTATCCTCCCATTCAGGATTCCCATCGCAGCAGCATTAAGTTGTGCTTCTAATTAATCCACCCACACTCTCTGTCATCATGTCCTTCTCTCTCCATCACCCCTGTCACCTGTCTAATCGAAAAGAAGAGAAAGAATTTTGATACTCATTGATTTTGGCATCATTAAAACAAAACAATTTTTTTTTGTTCTAAAATCTTTCATTCGTTCTTATCTGCAATGAATTCTATTTTATTTTTATTTCTAGGTTTCTTAATAAACCATTTTCTTTTAAATATCGAATCTTGTAGATCAATTCCATCGATTATACAAAGATATTTAAGTTTTTATTAATGTTTAATTTTATCTTTTTCCGTTTAGTTTTTATTTCTTTTACTTTTCTTTTCCGTTCTCTACGCCATTTTTAAAATGTATTTAAAAAAATTGCATTTTCAATTTTGGAGGATTTGCGTATCTTTGTGTATCTAATCTTTTTTTCACCTTTATTTCTTTAATTTTCTCATCTTCTTTCTCTGCCCTTATTTAATTTTTTGTTTTCATTTTCTTTCTCTTTTTTCTTTCTCTTTTATTCTTTCTCTTTTTTCTTCATTCTCGTTTTTTGTTTCGCCTTTCTTCTTCCTCTTTTTTAACAAATGCTTTCTCTTTCCTCCTTCTCATTCCTTCTTTCTCTTTTCTCTTTCTTTTTTCTCTTTTCTTTTTTCTTGATTCTCGTTTCTTCTTTCTCTTCTTTTTTTTCTCTTTTCTTGTTTCTCTTTTCTTTTTCCTCTTTTGTAACAAATGTTTTATCTTTTCTTCTTTCTCTTTACATTTTTCTCTTTTCTTCTTTCTCTTTTCTTCTATTTCTTTTCTTCTTTCTCTTTTCTTCTTTCTCCTTTCTTCTTTCTCTTTTCTTTCTCCTTTCGTTTTTCTTCTTGCTATTTTATTATCAAATCCTTTCTCTTTTCGTACAATTATTTTTCGGACTGCTGTCCTCATCCATGTTATTGCGGTTTTCTGAACATTTCGCCCGATTAGCCCTCCGGCCGTCTTCAGGTGAACGAACTTGGGAACCTTCTTGTCGTAATCGGGAATTACAGAATTTCAAACTCAACCCTTTATTCAAACTACGGGAGTAGCCTGCTCTCGTTCTGTTAACCATGACTGGGTAGAGTGTTGAAATCTCGGAATCTTGGTGACTACTGCCTTAGG
>JAYKTE010250541.1:0-11859 GCA_036873565.1 Xipholeptos notoides | reverse complement strand
TTTTGTCTCCAGTCATCCTTCATTCAACTTTTGAAGAGTGCAACAGAATCATATATATATATATATATATATATATACACACATACATGCAGAGACATATATATAGACACACACACACATATATGTATATATATATATATATATATAATTATTTTTTCTTCTATATAAGAATAGACCTTTTCCATTGCAACTTTTAATTGGCAGTCAAGTGATTAAAAGAATAACTAGAGATGTCTAAATAAGTTTGTATTCTTCCGTCAATTGAGCAGGTAGTATCAGGTTGGTTGTTATAAAAAAGTGTTATAACGAGTAATTTAACATTTTTAGAAAGGCTTTTCATATTTTTTTTTATATGAAGTAAGATCAACTTGGATATTTTTCCATCCATATATTTTAGTTTTTATGAAACCTTTTTAAACCTTATGGATGGTTTTTAATAACCAAAATATTTGTGTCAGATTTTTTGAAATGATATAATATTGTTATTGTCTGTTTTCATTTTATGTATATTTTTTAGATTGGAATTTAATAACCCTTTTTTACATATATATATATATATATATATATAAGAACCTGAACTGACAATGATTTAAATTATGTGACAATATATCGGGGGGTTTGTGATTTTCAAAAAAACCTAAAGAGATGGCTCTTTATTTTTATTTTTTTTTTAAAGAAATAAAAAAAATTTAAATTTCATTTTCTTCCAATAAAAAAAGAAATGTACATATGTCTCTGCTCTTATTTATTTGTTTTATGTCCAATTATTCCCATCTCAACTTAACACCAGTGAAATTATAAAGATAAATTAATCAAATAATGAAACAAAATATTATTCTTTCTCAAAAAAAAGTTATAAAAACTAACTTATAGACTGTAAGAAAAGCAAATATAATGAATTAGTAGAAAAATTTTAAACAAATGGAAAAACCGAGATTCAATTTACTTGCTGTAAATTGCATAAGTGCATATTTAGTCTGCTAATGCTGCAGAACTCTGTTTGCTTTCAAAACGTTCTCAATAAATCAATGTGCCAAAAGAATTTGTTTAATTTGTTAGCCTAGGCCAACTTTGCCAAAGAAATAAGACAAGTTCCTGGAAGATCCAACAAATGCTTTGCGTTGACTTCCACTGAAGGAACAATAATAAATTTTTTTATCCAAATACATGTAATAATTTGCAGTATCAATGTAAACTCTAAGATAAATCTTAAGTGAATGGTAAACATTTATAGAAATTCAGAGACTTTTTAAATGCAATATGAAGACCTCCTTGTAACAACGATATTTTAAGAATTGAGGAAATAAGTAAAAATTGTTTTACAATGGAAAGGAAATTAGCTAATGAATTGTGAATTAGGAAATAGTCAGAGAAATGTAATTCCATAAAAAAGAAAATGTTCTTCTGAATCTGGGAAGCGGACAAAAATTAAAAAGTTAACAATCATCAAATGATTTTTTGAAATTCTTGATGAGGTATGAAGAATTCTAAAAGTATTATTCTATTTTCCCCATTCATATTATTTTCTCACAACAATTCAACCCTTTTGGCCTTTCTCAGGTGTCTTAAATTGACTTCTATTGTTTCTAGATCTATCTTTTAAAAAAATAAATAAAGAAGATAAATCTAAAAAGAGTCATCAACTGCTATTCAATAAGGTTGAAATTAAATTATAAAATTATCAAAAATATCTTTGTTATACACTTTAATACATGCATTCTGACTTGAGTCACTCCGCTCTGCCAACACACCAAAACGTCTGTCTAATGGTCGTAGCTTACTACCTCACATACTTAAGCCAATATGCACAGATCACATTCTGCATAGACTTCTCATGTGGCATTTAACTGTAAAAATTGGGGTAGGGGGCCTATTAAAATTCATGTCCAAGAGCCCATAAGTCTCTCAGTCCACCCCTGAATGTATGATTGCAGCAGGCTGTTGGATGTTTTAGGGTGTTTTTTTTGTTTTGTTTTTAATAATTTGATGCACCTGTTGTATTCTTTTAGGTGTATTTTTTTTTTAAATTTGATGCACCTGCCCATCTGCTAATGCCCTTCTCTGGCAGCCAGTACCTATTATATATATCCTTTTGCTGTCTTAGTGTTTCTTTATATTGGACTTTATTTCATGGCATTTTGTAATCTGTGTGGGTTTTGGAATCTGTGTTGTTTTAACGCAATGATGAAGTACACTTCTATGTTAACCAGCAACATCTGCCTGAAATAAGAGTGAACCAAATGGTTGCACTGGGATTTGAACTTGTGTATTATGTTTCCAAAATCTACGCATTTCCCACTCACCCACCAACCATAGTTACTGTATTCAGCTTAACATGATATACCAAAAAAATATAGACACATCTGTATTAAATCATCAAATGTGTTCAGAAGAGAAATGTTTAAAATGAATTTATTTACTAAGCAAACATTAGTTTCTTAAAAACAGAACCAATTTAGATCATCATTTATTTTGAACTTTTTATTCTTTTTTTTTTTTTTAAATTTCTACACACACAAAAAAAAAAGTTAAAACTTATTTCTTTAAACGGCTTAAAGCAGTTATATGAAGGTATCAGATTGCTATACTACAGCAAGATAACATTATTTTACTTGGATATATTTAAATACATGAAATATCACTTCATCTTTTTAATTGACAGTGACACAAGCTTCCTCTGAACCGTCTTCTCATCAATGAAAAGTATCGACCCAATCTTATTGTTGGTTTTCAGAATATTTTATTCTAAAGTTAGTTTTTATTAACCCTTTGGACCCTGAAAGGCTGATATATCGGCCCAGGCGACATAGTGCAAGATACGACATGGTCCTCTTATAGAACAGCTATTGTTGGCTAGTTGGTAATTTTACTAAGTCAGTCCAAAGGGTTAATAGATATGCACAAATGTTTAACTATTATTACATAATTACAATTATAATTTTTATATGTGTGTGTATATTGTCTTAAAACTGTCATATTTAGCAAGTTTTTGGATTTTAAATAATCCTAAAGAGATAGCTCTTTATTTTCCAATTTTAAAATAAAAACCTAACACCTATTTGTCATTTAATGCCGAGAAAAACGTTCTTTTTGTCCACACATAGCTTTTTGAATAACACAATAATCACTATTTAATCCATAGCGAGAGGGAATGTGGGAATTCATAAGTTTTCCCTGTTCAAATACAAACGTAAATGGAACAACTGGGATTCAAACTTGCATATTTTGGAGTTCTGAAGTATGGATGCCTATCCGCTTTCCCAAGTGGACCGCCCCCTCCCTGAAAGCTTTTTTATTTTTTTTAATAATTTCATCTCAATTTAACACCAGTGAAATTATAAAGAGTTTTTTTTTTAGCTTGATAGAACAAATTTTAAGCTTTAAAAATCTGTTATCTCTTAAAACTATTTTGTATCCACAAAGAAATTTTCAGAGGTGGGATTTTAACATATGTTTGCCTAATTGACATAGATTTGAGCAGGGACATTATTTAGATTTCAAGTCTGCTCTGCTTTATGTTGCTCCTAGTTATTCACTTTGTCTTTCTCAGTTTCTCTCTTGTTTAAAAAAAAAAAAAAAAATATGTCAAACATAAGAGAAACTAGGGAAGTAACAGAAATCTTACTTGGAAAGTTTTAAGCTATATATATCTTTCAAAAATCAATACTTGTATATGTTTTATTTAATGTACAGGGGACCTACATTTGAGTTGAAGATCTTAACTTTGGGGGGAAAAAAAGCAATGTTTGATCTCTGGCTGTATAATTTTATTTGGAAGAGAAATCAGCACAATCTGTAGGAGGGGAGTAAGTTGAATGTTAGTGTTTTTTTTCAAAGCTGTAACATTTGAAGTACAGAGTAAATAATAATTATGATTTATTATAAGAATTCACTTGGAATTATAAAAATATATCCTTGATTTGTGTTGTTTTTTTTAATGCATTTTGGAAATATGATAAATGAATCCAGTTAGAATGAATAATATGTGTATTTGTATCTTCTCTAATTTTCCTGCTTGAAGGAACACAATAGCCAGTCAGTATCTGTTTTTTGGGGTTTTACAAGTCTTGATGGCTAGAATTTTATTTGGAGAAATTCAATGGAATTTAATAAAAGGAAAAAATGCTCAAAATAAAATATTTTAAACAAAAATATTATACATTGAAAGTTTAATAAGATAATAGAATAATTCATTTTTCTGAAGCCTTGAGATGAGGCATGATAAATTTTTCAAACATTTGAACTCACCCTTACCTTAACTTTGTCCCTTAATGGTAGATGGTCTCCATAAATAAAATTTTAATAAAGATGAATTAAAAAAAAAAAACTTATTTAAATAGTTTCCATAATTTAGTTTAATGCAATGATCTCTAAAAATGTTAAATGATTTATTTAGATATATATATGTGTGTGTGTGTGTGTGTGTGTGTGAAAAAAACAACTAATTTGATAGTTCTAGAGTTAAATGTGCACTATCAACTTCTCTCATAGATTTCTGATTTCAACCTTTGTCATAATCTTGAAGAATGTTCCTTATAAATACCTGTTTTCACTTGAAATAGCTTATTTCCATTCTCACATATTAAATCTGTTATTATTGGCAGCAAAGGTGAAGCATTGGTAAAAGCTTGGACTCTGTAATTATAAATCCCTATCACTTTCAGCTGCTTCAGACAGATTAGGCTCATTAAGTTGGGAGAGTAATTCATCTTGGTATAAGCATTACTGTGATTTAAAACACCTGGGTAGAAAAGGCCATTCAACACAATGAGAGTTACTTGTCTAGGTGAAGGAAAACTCTGATTATAAAAAGCCCAGGAATATGATGAGCATGTAAAACTGGTTTTGTTCCTAACTTGGCTTGGTGCTCAACTCATATATATATATATATATATATATATATATATATCAAACCTGTTATTTTTTTGTAACATTATTATTTTTAATAATATCAATATTAGACCATAAAATAAGTCCTACATAACATTTTTTATTATGGTGTGAAATAATACATTGTTACAAATTATTATGGGAATAAGAAATTGAATTGGTTACATGAATCTCGACTGAATATTGGCCTTCTGATTAAAACCAGAATTTCTCCAGGTCAAAAAATATCAATGAGTTTGTTAATATATTTTATTGTAAAACTGAACACTAGTTGCATGTGCTGTATGAGAGGTGGGTGTAAGAATATGTCCACTTCCTAAGAAATAGTTTTGAAGTATGCCTTGAACATCTGAAGAGAACTTCACAATAGGGAGACAACTCTTTGATTCTTTTGAAAAATTTCAAGTCAAAAAAAGATATTGGTATACTTCAAAGATATTTCAATCAAGAAGAGATGATTTAAGATGGATGAAGAAGAAAAAGTTAGGAATAAGCATAAAAATCTTTTTTAAGAATAAGAATTTAGCATAGAAAATAAAGGTAAAGAGAAAAAAAGTAAAGGAATAGAAGGAAAGAAAAAAAAAAGAAAGTTTCAAATAGAAAAATGATGTGACAGAAAACAATATTTGTGTGTGATTAAGGAGAGAAAGAGTAAAATGATTTGATATGGGGAAAAAAATGAAAGTTATGTTATGTTTTGAAACAGGTTAAAAAGGAGACAAAAATGTAAAGGGAATTGAGTGAGTGAGAAGAAAGTAGTGATTGATTGATTGGATGGTTTATTTTAACAGAATATCAGCCCTCTTTGGTAGAGTTTGTTTAGTTATTGGTCATTAGGGTTTTTTAATTGTTTTTATTTTTTTTGAGCTGAGAGAAAATGGATAATTTCAATATATCTGTTTTTGCAAATGAACTTTTCATATGATCATTTATAATAAAATCTTAGTTCCTGCTTTATTTCAAATTGTTGGCAGAAGTGATTTTGATTTGATTTTTGAACCCTGCATGTCAGAGGCTTGAAGATCACATTAGATTTATTTTAATACAAAACAGATTACCAGTATTTGTATTGAAGAAAAAAAATCTGAAAATCTAAAACCATACATTATAAGGTCTCGAAAGACTCCTGGCATAATGGTTCTTTTAGTTGGCTTATGCAAATTCTAAGTGATAAATCATTTGTGTGTATAAGGTTCAATCCTGACTGCAAGCAAAAATAACCAGAATATCTTATATAGGTGGTACCTAGTGGCACTCGCTGAATGTGGATACTCAAAAACCCCAGTGTAAAAAAAAAAAATGGTGATGATTGCAGCTCTGAGGAGGTTCTTGAGTTCAAAAAATATTCAAAGAAGGCCGAAGGGCATTTTTCACCAAAATGTTAAATTCAAAATGCTTCTCATTTGATTATTTTTCATTTGTTTTCATTTGAAATATAGATTTCTTTCTGTTTTTAAAATTTCTCACTTTAACAAGTAATAAGCTACAGGCCCAAAATATTGTTCAATTTTTTTTTTAATTTGAACAAGACATACTGGAAAAAACATCATCTGGATACCAATACTCCCCTGAATTTCATACTATTTTTCCTCAAATACAGATGTTTTACATTTGCAAAAATTTGATAAATATGATCAAACAACCATGGATGGCAATGAAAATTGCCGTAGTAAATAAAAACCTGAATTCTATTTCATATGATTTGGGGATAAAGCTAGCAAAAAAATATAGCATCCACTTTTTGGATTAAGATTGAAATAACAAACTAATGAATTCAAACAAATTTTGCCTGGGGTGGAAAATAGGAGAAAGAAATTCTAAGATTTTAAAAAATTACCCCCACATAAAAGGTGATTTTTTTTTTTTTTATTCCATCTGATAACCTAGCTTATAGCAGTAGTAGTAATAATAAAAAATATAGAAGATAAGAATATTTAATGACACTAAACAATTAAACAAAGAAATATTAATTCCTTGAATAGATTCATTCTGTTTTGTCTTCTTTAAAAGGTTTATTTATTTAAAAAATGACAAGAAAAAAAAATAGTAAAAACAGCAAGACTTCAAATAGGACAGATTGCTGCCACCCACTACTATCTAATAAGAGGTGAAGAAACACCAAGCTGTATCCAACGCCAAGAATTTAATATTATAAGACTCATAGGTTTATAAGATGGAATCGGTAATCAAATTTCAAACATTTGGGGAGGTTCACTTGGTAGCAGTCTGACTTCGGAATTGTAATATGTGAGTTTGAATCCCAGTCGTTCCTTTTACATCCACATTTGGACAACATTCCCTCTAGCTATAGATTAAATAGTATATATTATGTTATTTAAAAAAACAATGGACAAAAGAATCTTTATCAAAAATAATTTTTGGCATTTAATGACCTTAAAGTGGTTGATATGCCGTAATACACAAACAAACACCACTTTTATTCCATTTCATTCTATATTGGCTTTGCCTGGATGCTTAAAACAAACACTTTAGATTATTTCACCATTATTCAATAAAACTCTATTAAAAAAAGTTGTAATGTTTTTAGAAAAAATAAATTGTAGGGATATTTTTAATTTTAAAACTATTTGAATGTTTGGATAAAGACTTATGTGAAAAACTGGTTGTTGGCATCTGTTGACAACCACAATATGGTGAATTATTAAAATTTACAAAAGTACATCTAAATCAATGTTTTTCCGATTAAACCCAATTAATAGATTTTGCCCCAGGACTGAATTCCCTTTTATGTTGAATTCCAGGACTGGAAGACAAATAATTGCCGGAGGAGTTTGGTAGGAAACAAATCGCCTGCACACATACATTCTTCACTTCTATAGATATCTAGATTTTTTTTATTTACTCTATAGAATTGTAAAACCTTTGCTTTCATGTGTTATAAATGATAGAAAAGCAACCAAAACAAGACATTAAAAAAAGTTTTTATCTTGATTCTAAAATAACATGAGTTGCCAATTGGTTTCCAAGGCTTTTAATTCTCTTGGATAATAGTTGAACTCTACAGGTTATTATTACTTGTATATCAAGTGTTTAGTTTTTAGATGTCCAAGAAAATAATCTATAAAGTCTATAGATTAAAAATTCAATACCAGTTAACACTTGGGGAATATCTCTTTATTTAGTATTCCCCTGCTATTTCTGCTTGTACCCAGCCAGTAAAAAAAAAAAAAATACTTTCATCTAAAACAAATAACCTTGTTTACCCCTCTCCCCGCAAAAAATGTCTAAGACAAACAACTGCCCAAAAGTTATAAACAAACAAAAAGAATGAAACAAATACACTAAATAAAAGAATTTTCAGCATTAAATGACCTAATGAAGGTTGATTTGCTGGTTTTATAAACCAGCCAACCAGCCAGTAAATGTTGGTTATATTAACCAACCTGACACATTGGCCATTGGTTTATATAAACTTAAAGTGACCTTCACCTGGAGAGTATAGACGTAATCCCAACTACATTTGGAAATAGCTGAATAAACTATAACATTTCCAATAATAATCAAAATTCTTCCCACAAATTAAGAGATTAAATGAGTTATCATTAAAAAAGTGTTTTGATGTTTGCTTTCAAAATTCAATATTATAAAAAAACCTGGTTAAGACATTAAAAAGTATTCTGTAATGTTGCGATAGTTTTGGTCTAATAGCCTTAGGGTATGACCATGAACATTTCAACAATTCTATTTATACTGAGGGATGCAGACGATGTACCAATCAAGAGAAGAGATTTTAAGCAAACTATATCATCTGAAGCCTAGCTTTCAGTTATTGCCAGATTTCTGTGCTAAAAGAACATAAGTCTATTCAAGTGAATTTGGATTCTTATTATTACCACCTAGAATTATGGCTGCTGCAAAAATGTCCTTGCATCTGCTACCATTTGGATTATTCTATTTTTCCTTTTCTCTTTACTAATATTAAGTGTTATCAGATAATCACTTATAACAACGATGAATGTGTATTGGTCTTATTTTATAAAATTTGATTTTATGTATCGTATCACATTCTGAAGGTTAAAAGTGAAAACCTGTATCCCACATGGCGAATTGAATCCCATACCCTCAGCTTTCCTTTACTATTTTTATCTTAAGTCTCATGCTGTAGTAAGAGCTATGAGGGCTGAACTTATACAAGATAATTTTTTGCCTTAATCTAAAAAATATAATCCATTGAAAATTATTGAATATGAAATTCAGGAGTTGATAAACTTGGAATGTTTAAATATTTTATTATCTCTATCAAATGACTGTGTATTTGTTGATTTATGATTTTTTTTTTCTTGTATGTACCATGTCATGCACTAAAGATTCGTTTGTTATTTTCAAATCATTAAAATGCTATTTATTTACTCTCCTTATTTCATTTTTTAATACAGATTTACTATGTTTTGATTATTATTTCTCTAACATTCTTATACAGTCATTGATGCACAAGCTAGTGAATCAATAATACACCCAAATGGCTGCAAATTACTTTTCATGTGTATTTATAAGTAGATATACCAATGACTTTTGTAAAGACTATTTGTTTTTCGCTTTCAATAATGTTTAACACTAGAAATATTGCCCTGCCTCACTTGGACCTGGTTTTGCCAATTCCACTTTTCTTTGCTTTATTATTTGTCTTCGTTTTAACCTTAAGTAACCATAAGAAACTGCAGTAAGTCATATTGAGCACAGGTGCAAAACAACTTTATTTACTTTCTATTATATAAACATTCCAACCTTGAAATGGGAAGCAAAGATCAGTATATTAGGTATCAGTAGAACAAATGTCGAAGATTATAACATTCTCAAGTTAAAACATAATTATGTACAGAGGGTGGGGTTAGCAGTGTAGTAGATATATTTGTGCAGATAAAATATACCAATATGTCTGTCCAACCAGCCATCTTATATGAATTTACTAAAACCCAGCCACTTTAGTAGTGAGATTTTTCACTGCTCTGACTGAGACAAGTATTTTTTGTTTCTGTCTAGGTTTACTAATGTATTTATTTCACACTTAGATTGCAACAGTGTTTTCATAATATGCAGTGGTATTCATAACTGTTTTTCCTTCTTGCATTTGTTTTAAATATATACATTTTTTTATTTTCAGGTTTTTTCTTAAAATATCTTTTTTCATACAAAAAAAACTTTTTAAAGTAATAATCGGACTCTTCTCCTCATCCATACTACTTTCTTTTTCACAATGTTTTGACCAAATACCCATTCGCCCTTCCTCAAATGTTGTGAAAAACAAAGTAGCATGGATGAGGAGAATATTCCAATTAATATTTTTAAAATTCATCATACTTCATCTAAAGGATTTCGGAAAATAATAAAAACATCTATTGTATATTTTTTTTTGGAATCCTTTGAGATGAGGCTTCATAATCTGTGTATCCATTTTCTAAAATACTTTTCCTCATTTTTATCGTCGTTTCACCCCGTTTCAGACAACTAATTCTCTAGCCTTCATCAGGTGATTAAAAGTGACTCAACATTCCTATCTAGTCACAGTTAGTCACCTGAAGGCCAGAGAATTAGTTGGTTGAAATGTGGTGAAACAGCAACTATAAAAATGAGAAACTGTTTACAAAAATGGATACATAAAAACATTTAATTTAATGTTTCTTTTCAAATTCTGAAACATCTTTCCCAATTATCTAAGCCTTACAACTTACATGGGGGAGGTTCATTAGGGGTAGTGGATAGGCATCTGGACTTCAGAATCATAATACGCAAGTTCGATATTTTAGTAATGGTATGAATCCGCCTACATTCCCTCCAGCTATGGATTAAATAGTGCATATTGTTTTATTCAAAAATTGTGTAGACAAAAAATAGTTATTAAAAATAATTGTCCTCACATTAAATGACCTAAAAAGGTTGATATGCCATAAAATACAAAACCAAAAAAACATAGTTACATAGATGTTTATTTTGTGCTGGATTTTTGAAAAAGAGAAATGTGTATTGAAGTTAAATTTTTAATTTGTGTGATAAATTTATGTAGTGATAAAATGTTCAATATTATTTCAATTTGCGTAAATATGAATTTTTTTCTGTTTCAAAAGAATTATCTATTTTCCTTATTGTTTTTTTTTATGTCTACATGCACACACACTTGCATTGACATATATGTACTTACAGTGATACATACATACCCATATTGATACATATGTAAACAAAAAATATTTTTTGGCCTTAAATGACCACACAGCTGTTTATAGGCCAATAAACTGAACAATCAATCATTCATACATATGCACCCACACTGATACATACGTTCTCACATACATCTAAAATTGTGTGTTAAATTCAGATATCAGTTGGGTTTTTTTACAGTCATAACTTGGTAATAAGTATTGATAAATTGTGATATTTAGTCAGTAGACGATGACAGTATCTGACATTTGTCCAGAAAATACAGCCTTCTTATGGAGTAGGCATGGAAAAGCAATCAGCTCTTGTTTTCCCCAATGGTTGATACTGTGTTCAGTTTCAACCTTTTGTGTCTTTTTTTTTTGTATACATTATAACCATCTCTGTCTACTTGTCTAACAAGAATTTTGACAAAAAAACAAGTGATAATAGGTCAGTAACTGTCCACATTTATGCTTTATTTTTTTGAATAAGAACTATAACAACAGTTGCTTTGTAAAATTGATAACAATGACTTCTAGGTTTTCAATAATTTCAAGGAAATTAACAATTTAACCAAAGAGTAAATAAGTTCAGAATATTCATCTTCATAATTATTCTTATATTGTTATAATTTGTTTGATTTTTATTGAATAGCAACTTACCAAATAATGTGTTTGTCATTTTGGCTTGAAAATTATCGATTGAGAAATTCTACCAATTACTGTTCATAATGATCGAGGCTTGTGTTAATAGAAATGTTATTACATATTATTAAATGTTAATAAATTATTATTAAATGAAACCTAATAATAATTG
>JAYKTE010250430.1:0-11859 GCA_036873565.1 Xipholeptos notoides | reverse complement strand
ACTAAGTAAGACTTCTTCTGTAGAGGAAATAAAAAACTTGAATATAGCATACTGTTTACACCGTTTTTCTCAATTTTTTCCCTTACTTTTGGACGTTCCAAATTTGAAAATAAATAAATAATTGTTATGATTCTTTTTCTATCCTTTGCAAATGGTTCAAATTTTAGTATGTTATTATGGATGATAACGACTACCAGTTGTCAACATTTCAGCTTTTTACGGTTGTTATTTCTAACAAATATTAGGTTTTAACATTTTGTCGCTTAGTTTTGGACGCTACTGTATAATGAAATTAATCTTTAAGCATGTAATGTCAACTTCTAAGTGTCAAGTATAGTCACGATTATTTGATGTTAATAATTTTAAATTCGGTTTATTACTAGTTTTTAGGTAAATCGGACTATTGTTCTCCTTTTTCTTATATACACATTATCACAATACTTAACCCTTACTATCCATGACATAAACATATATAGCATTTACCACGACTAATAATGTTTAAATGATAATTTTCTTATGATTATAGATTTAAATTATCAATCTCAAAATGTTCATCAAATGCAGAAGTGCTATGCATAGAAACTAGAATAAAGATGCGAAGAAACGTCCGAAGTCTCTGAACAATACTAACATCGTATAATCAATTTTTTCAATCAAGTACGTTTTGATTTTTGTGTATATATTTTTCCATTGTTTTTATATGATATGACTGTTTCTGCAACAAGTCTAATTGTGATTTTCTCTTTCTTTTTTTTGTGTAGTTTTTTCCCTTTCCATTACTTTAAATAGATTAGTAATGTCAGGTCGAAGCTTATGATAAGTAATGCAATTTTCTTATTTTTTTCTTATTTTTTATCCTGAAATAATGATATCTAATGCTGTATTCTCGGGCATTCTTCCAAAGTCAGTTAAATAGATGAAGAGAATAGTGACAAAGAAACAGAAAAAAAAAAGAAGGAGACAAAAAGGACATAACTTATCAAGTCGTTGATTGGCAACTAGATTTTCCAAGATTGCTTATCATGACTGCAATTGTCTTTATCTGATGACGAGTCTTGTATTTCAGTAGACATCTCATCTCATGCGTGGGAATTGCCTCGAGTCGGAATTACCTGAATATTAGATCCACATAAAAAGGGAGAAAACATGAAATAGAAACAACCACGTTACCGGGAACTCTATGCGTATATCACAACTCTTCTTTCATTGACATTCTTTGCATATTTCATAACTCTACTGACATCGCATCCTGCCACTATAAACGGCACTTATAAGATGATTATACTGTCAAAACGTTAGTAGTACTAGAAAATACTTTGAATTTTTCCCAAACACCAAGAGGTCTTGAAACAAATCTGACATATTGTCGTATGTGAAGATTATTTTTTACTCGAAGAATTTAAAAAAAAAATGTGGACGTAGCCATTAACGCAAAAAGAATGCACATAGGATAAAGCACTTCATATAATGGAATTAATTAAATATTATGAGTGATTGAAATAGAACAACAGCAGACACTAGTATAACTAACATATAAAATGATGAGTTGTAAAAATGACAATATACAAAATGTTAATACTTGCCGAAAAATACACTTATAATAGAAGATATAGAATATAATAAAGTTATTTGAGAAAGGGGAAATGGACAATATTATGCTATTCATCAAAGAAATATACTTATAACAGAAAATAAAGAAAGGGAAAATAAACAAGACTATAGGCTTAATTGGTGTAGTAAGCTCATATAATATATAATCTATCTATATATCTATAATCTATAAAAGTGAAAAATGCGTGTGTGAGGGTGATGTTTCGCCACCAAAATCCTCTGCCAATTCTTTTTCTACAGTCTTCGAATTCGACATAAATAATATTCAGATCTGGAGCAAACTTTTAAAATAGTTTTTAGTCGGAAAAATATTGATGTAGTTATATTTTTCAATTTTAGTGATTGAGATAATCGTACTTGTCAACAGATGCTGGAAACCATCATTTCACAAAATTCTTTAGCCGAATGTTCAAATGATTTTTTTTTCAAATAATATTTTTAAAATAAAATTGTACGTTATATCTGAAAGAATTAGATTAAAAAAAAAAGTTTAAATAATTCTATAAAATTTTAAATTATATTTACTGACGGATGTAACCGTTGAATCCAGCACCCGGTAACACCTGGTAAATGCGCTAGTATATCTATAATAGTGAAATTGCGTGTGTGTCTGTGTGTATGTACAATCAGTCTCTGCCAAACTCCTCTGTCAATTTTGGGTCAACCGACTTGAAATTTTACATGAAGTTAATTCCAACCTGGGGCAACAATTTTAATCAACTTTCAGTCGGAAATGTATCTGGTAAAGGATCAAAATTGGAAGATTTGACTATTTCAGTCTCCACTAAACCAGTCTGAAAATTTTGGGTCTAAACACTTGACATTTGATGCATTGATATATTTAGAAATAATTTGACTTGTTTTTCAGCTGGAACAATAGCTGGTAAGAGGCCAAAATATGTAATTACAAAAAACACAAATCAAAATGCACATAAAAGGAAGTATTCAAGCTGAAATTTGCATACGTACGGACTGCTTTCCTATATAATAGGCTCTCTTAATTAACCTAAAGAAAAGCATTTGTAGTAAATTTAGAATAAAAATGCATTACTCACTTTCCTTTATAATAGACTTCTTCAAATACCTTAGTGGCAAGTATTCGGCGCCCGGGCATTGAAAATATCAGAAATAAATGCTAACTGAATTTATGAATACAAATAAAACCTTTAAATACACCATAAATCTAAATAAACACAAAAAAAACAACAATATGCCTTATACAGACGAATAACAAGAAATACCCATTGCCGTGGTTATTATCTTCATAAGAGCTATCATTAAACTTATCTATTTCATAAGGCCTGTTTTGCATTATACTATTTGAGATAACTTTACTTAGATTATTTCTTTAGTGTGCCTCAAACCGCCATATTCAAAGCCTGTTTCTGTACCGTTCTGCCTTGTAATAATCGCTTAAATTATAATTCCCCCTAAAATTGGCCAATCAAAAAATAAAAGAGAAATGCGCCAACCTATTCATGTACGCTGCATTTAACATCAATCAAATGTTTCTTTGGCGGGAACGAAAGATAACATATATATTTTTGTATTACTAACGACTACAATTATACAATTATAGTTTTATCGTCTTCGCAACTGCTATCTTTGCAATTTTCTGTTTCTCTTCCACATCAAAGAAATAGAATTTACATTAAACACCTGTTTAGAAGGTTTTCTTGTTTTAAGTGACATGTCTAGACAACACATAAGTTCAAAGAAGTTAGGAAAACTGTGCTTGATGTCTTGAGCGCAAAAAGCTTGTACCTTTAGTCCACAAATTGTTTATGGCTGATTTATCCAAGTTGTTATACGTGGCAGTTTGAAGAATAAATGCAGGCATTGGATTTTAGATTTGTTGTTCAGACAGACCCACATCGTGTGCGAGGGAATGCATTTCTGGTGAGGCCACTGACATGGTATTATTCCAATGCAATTAGACATGAAGAGGCGCCAAGGAAAGAAATATTAAAAACAATCTAAAAATCAAGAGTGCAAGATTAATATAGATTAAGAAAATATTTGAGTGCATTTGGAAATAAAAGCATTTTAAGATGAAAAAAAGACCAAAAAACACATTGAATAAAGAAGTGGAGAAAAAAACAAGATAAAAGGTTGCACACACACATACACACACACAGAGCGAATATGTGCTAAAATATTGTGTTTCTATATTTAAGGATTTATTCTTCGATTTGATTTATTCAGTATTGAATCGTTTATATTATATGCAGATAACTTAATTATAAAACTAATGTTTTCATTTTTGGACACTGAAATTTCAACCCCTTGTATATTTTATGCTGTTAAGTTGTTTTTAAAACAAATATATTAGGCATCTCTTGGTATTGCTTCTTTTCTTTAAAAAGTATGAATTACTGATTTCCCTTGACATCTTTTCATAGAAGTGTTTATGTTAAAATCTTTAGCAAACAAAAGTGTTTCAGTTATGCTAACATAAAACCATGTTGCATTCCAATTTATAATGATAAAATAACGATTTTTTTTGTTACAATCAATATAATATTTGAAATGATTATACAATTGATTCAAAATATTATTGACGGTTAGGCCCATAGTACATTTGATAGATGCTTCGACTTTGAATTCGTTGTACCCATTTACAAATCCAATTATATCTATTAAGTTCACATTCATTTTTATATACTTGGAAAAATATAAACAATTTGTACTAAAGGTCATAGGTTAATTATTGCGTTATTCAATTATATAAATTCCCCGACGAACGAAAAATTTATATCAAATATGATTATGGTCGGTATTAAATGAGTAAGAATGTTTGATATGCAATTCGACAAATTGTTGCTTCGTTGATTGTTTAAATCAACGAAGCAACATCATTTCTAAAAATCACAACTCCTTCTTAACCAGCCTTAGCAATTTAACAGTACTTTACCTATATTGTATTTTTAAAGCAATGACGAGATATATTTTGAAAAATGAATTTTTTATATGGTGAAAAAACGAGTAATATTGCATTTTTGTTATCAACGTTTATAATAATCTGTAACAAACGTACAGAAAACCGAGCGAGAAACAACTATTTGAATTCACTTACAGTGATCCCCAAGTCGTAGCACTAAACAGTTTGGTTACGAATATTACGCTAGTATCAGTGTAAGTTATAAGAAGCATAAACTGACTTTTACCCAGCTTACTTCTCTTTCTTTTACTAACTTCAAGAAACTAAACATCGCCAGTAATTCTTCTTTATCTAGCTCTAATAACCTGTTCAATGACGCTGAGAAGTAAGCCAAGCAAAATAGAAGTAGGAACAACTCGGAAACTCCTTATAAACTTTAATTTATTTACTTCATTGTATATATTCTTCCAATCGTTATAACATATCTTCAAGTTTTGTGGGTTAGGTATTTAAACATATTAAACATGTACCCTGAAAGAAATAAAGATGGGGAGATCTCATGAGAGTATCATTGGAGACTATGACCGAGGTATCCTGACCTATAATCGGTCATTATAATACACTAAGCACCGCCTACTATATACAACACCTATCTAAGTAGAAAGAGTGTTCACTGCTAAAACTGAAAAAGTAGGAACAGAAACAAGCACTCTAAAATGAAAGTAAAGTTAGGAAATAAATGATGATAACGACTGCAATGGCAGAAGTATAAACAAATATTGAAGGAAATTGTGAAAAAATTTAAAACCTTGCTCTAGAAAAGCGAATTACACAAAATAAAGTGATAGGTTTTACAAAGAATAAAAAGACATTGACAAGAAGCAGGAGAAAAGCACAATAATCAAATCACTTCCTCGTTGCATTCATTCTACGTCCGTCCTGTTGTTGGCTTTTGAACAAAACCCGCCAACTTTCAGTCAGTCGGATCCATTAGAAGCTGTCAAGTTATTGGAGCCAAGACATTTCTTTTATTTTGTTTTCTTCCTTTTTACTTAACAGCATATCCATTGAACTGCAGCGTATTTTTCTTGCCAAATACCTCTGCTTTTTATTTTGTTTCTGTCTGCTTCCTTATTTTTTCCACCTAAGTCAGTGTTCATTCAGTTATGCTCCAGTTGGAGAATATACAAACTTGAGTAATCTGTATTACAGATTTTCTAAATCCTAATAAACAAGCCAAGATATTTTCTTTTGAAGTTGATAGAAACGAGCCGAATCTCATTTGCAGAAAACGTTAACAGAGAAAATCCTCAAACTGGTTTGAAGTGGAACTAATAGCTCTTTACTAATGAAAATTAAATCCCCTAAATATAGCCATTACTTAACAGGTTTCTTTATTATTGCTTTTCTGATTTGAGAGATGATTTTTGACCGATATTATCATTCAGGTTATTCAAAAAATGTTCTTATCCATTTATTTTATTGACTAAATTTGTGAGATGAGTTTTGATGATTATGATTTGACAAGTTATTTGGACGCTTTATTCTCATTTTTATAGAGACATTCACAAGTTTTCAGCCTTCTTTGGGGCGTATTTAACATGTTGAATGCAATACTCTTCAATATCGAAGAAGCAATTGTTCGAATATTCCTTAATTAAATTTAGTGTCACTTAAAATGAAATAAAATAAGGGAAACCATCATTGGATTTCTAATTGTAACCGTTAGCAACTGTAATATCAAATAAACCAAATATATACTCGATGTGTTTTCCTGTAGAAATCATAAATAAAAGAATGACTTGCGTTTTACACTAATAATTAGATATTTATTCTAGGTTAATTAAAAACAGATAATTATTATTTTAAGGACTCGAATAATTATGCTTACTTTTCACTAATTGTTGAATACTTACCGGCTCGAGCTAGTTATTATTATAACCAATATCAAAATAATCGTTTATTATTATTAGCATCATTTTTATTACTAGTAGTTTAATAGTATTTTTAAAATTATTTTCTATTGTTATTATTAGTTGAAGTATTCTGACTGTTATTATCACCATCACTTTTATTATTATTATCATTCCTTAAGCTTCTTTAAAGAACATCTTCACAAAAGAGAAATTTGTACCATTCGATTTCTTAGTGTTATTCCGTTTTCTTTTCTCAAATTGTAAAATAATATTTCACGATTAAATTATCCTTGAAAGTTTAGTCTTTAATATTAAATATCCCACATATTAAGATTGGAATTCATTCAGAGGGAGCCAAGCGTCTCCCATTTAAGAATAACTAATCTTTCGATAGAGGTGAATGTCAGTTGGTTTGACCTACTAGTTGGTCCTCCACTGCATTCGATATTACGGCTTTCTACTTGGCTGAACTAATGTTGGATTATTAGCCGCTGTCCTGAAACTACAGAGGCTGATTCTGCTCCCTTGATTCCGACGACCTCCTTCATATCAAATATGATAAATGACACAGATAGAAGCATTGAGCTTCATATGCCTCTAATGGGCTTGCCAAAGATCAAGACTTTGCAGACTCGAACCTGGATCAATCATGTTTGCAAGATCAATTTGCCAATGCGCTAAATTGATAGCATATTATAATAGAAATGCTCATAAGTAATGATTTGCAAATTTCCACTGTTGCCAAATTCTAAGGTAAATGATGATTATATATTTTTCAATATCACCTTTTTTGCTTTTTCTATTTGAACCTTGTGTTTTATTTGCGAAGTAAGTGAATAAGTAAATTTGAAGATCCAAATAAAATTTCTCTTAAGTCATTTGAATATTTAGCTAAAAATAGAATTTATTTCCCATGAAAATTAGATTTTAAGTGAAAAAGCGAAATCGGATTTTTTTAAATTTTCTGTTTTAGTTAGGAATGCGATCACGCCCGTTTATAACTAATAAATGAATATTAATCAAAAAAGTTTTTTACAAAAGTAAAATACTATGATATAGAGGAATGCATTTTCTGAAAAAAATAATGTAATTTTTAAATCAAAACTTCAAAATTT
Source organism: Xipholeptos notoides (assembly GCA_036873565.1). NCBI lineage: Eukaryota > Metazoa > Mollusca > Cephalopoda > Idiosepiidae > Xipholeptos > Xipholeptos notoides. Next base: position 4,336 of record JAYKTE010250430.1, on the reverse strand, counting down.
CGCGTGCTTTTAGAAAATATTTTTTTCAAAAATAAACACATTGTAAATTGCATTTAATATCTTAAGATTATGTTATGTACAACGGTTGGAAATTGAGTTTTTGATTTTTAATTATGTATCATAGAACTCCAATTAAACCAAATACAAAAAATACATATAATTTTATTTAAAAACAATTGAGGAATTCAAGAATTTATTAAATGTAATATCTTTAGTTAGTAACGTAAATTATTAGATTATGCATTTTTATTTAAAGTTTCAATTTATATAATTTATAACAATTCATATATATATATATAAACAACTCATGAACGAAGCTTTAATATGCTTCTAGTGTATACCTCTAATAGGAATATTCGTAGTATCGACTTCTGACAAATTTGCAGTAAACATGACTCTTCAATCCGAAATTGAACCTAAATTTTACAATTCTCTAATGCGTGCTCCTACTACCTGACTTCGTTCTTAGATTTCTTCAGATAACTTCAATCAAATTAGCGCATCTAATGTATTATGCAATCGTTCCTTCAACCTTATCTTTTCCACCTTGTTCTGCTCAACATGTAAATTTTATTTTTGTTTCAAGTTCATATCAGTTTTATTTTACATTTTACGCTTGTTCGGTTTCCCTGCCAAAAACAGTAGGTTATGTAAATGAAATTGCTTTATTTCTGTTAATGTATTTTAGCATCTAATTTTTTCATTTATATTTCGTCACAAAATTTTGTAACGTAGTGTGTTTGAGCAGTTATCTTAGTTCTTTCACAAGGGCTTTCAACGTGTCGTTCCCTGATGACTCCCTGTTGTTGTTGACGTTAGAGATTGCCTCTTTCTCTAGGGTGGTTACAACTTTTGGGATAACTTGAAAAGGTTGATATACGATAAAACACAAACAAACAACACACAACAAATTTAGGAGTGATGTTCCGTATTTCTCAATAAAATTAAAAGTTAACACACATATCCTGTTCATGTTCAAGATAGATCTGTATTACCCTTAATAGCCTTACCCTGCTAGTATAGAACCCCTTACACTTGCAGTCAACCTTTTATATCCATCGGATAGACTGTGATACCCACTGAAATTGTACAATGTCCCAAATTACGTAAGCTCCCGCTAAAACTGATATTATCGTCGGCTTATGCTTATTGTTTGTTGGTGTTTTGCGACATTGTTGGTTTGTTGGTGCTTTACGACATTTTTTAGGTCATTAATTTGTGTTTATATTTTAGGTTATTTAATGTCGAGAACAATAGTTTTTGGTAGACCTTATTTTTTTGTCCATACTTTGTTTTATGAATAACACAATATTGACTCCACTGGCACAAGTTGACTTCTCCACTATGCTTGTTGTAACCTTTTATCAGAATCTTTCATCATTTTCTTTGAATTCTGTGCAAAATTATACTAATACTATTACTATAATCTTTCATTATTTTTAATCATTTTAATGACATTTTTATCTACTTTCTATAAAACAATTATTATAAAAGATGCAATAATCCACTCGTTCTTTTTAACAATATATATAACTATGTTATTAAATAATAGTCTTTCTGAGTTAGACGATAGTCGGAGCAAGAGGATTACGTACGCGAAATTTATTTTCTAATACAGTTGAGAGGGAGATGTTACTTCATTATCCTGGACTTTGTCTGACACATGGCGGGAACGAAAGGTTATTAAACACGAAGACACCGAAGTGAGGATCATCGATGTTTACTAAATCTTATAAATGCGAGTTACTTTGCTCTATCTCCATAAAAACAGCCTTTTGCACGTAAAACTGGTTTTGTGCCTAACTTGTGTTGGTGCTCCACCAAGTAGATACACATTGCCTAAAAACTGATCATCCACACCTTGTATACATCTGGACCAACACGCAGCTGAACGAGGCTAAACTAGGCAAACTTCGCCAGCTACAAACCAGTAACAATATTGTGTCGACTAGTGGTTTCAGCAATATTGATAAAGGGTAGGTGTATAGATAGATGTGAAATGATAAAAAAATGGGATACGCAAAGAAAATGCGTCACTTTAACGATAAAACCCAAGTAACACTGAACTGACAAATAAGATAGGAGAAGGAAATAACAGCAAGAAAATGAAAAACGAGAACCCTACGTCTTTTCCTTTTCTGTTGTTCTGTATTTAAAGATAACATTGCTTATAAAAGATGATATCCGATCTGATTCGCCTTCACGCCTTCCTTGTTGTTTGGCAATGCGAGTGAGTCGGCTGCTATGATAAGATCACAGTTAAAATAAAATTCATGTTCGACAAACAGAACCTGAATTGTCTTCATGGTTGCTAAAAGATAGATTCTACTCTTGTAACCATAAACAAATAGACGACTTATAAATTAATATATTGTATTTCATTCCCGTCTCTGGGTGTTAGACAAAGGTTAACACAATTTTATAACTTTTATTATTTACAAAAATATTTATAATGAAGTGCCAGAGGAGACGTAATGTCGTTTTGACTTCAGGAAGCATCATCTATTGTTGGTGGGATCATGACTCAGCTAATGGTAGGCGAGAGGACTGGAAGCGATGGATGCGGCAACATACTGTATTCGATTGGAATGGAACAGGGCTTGCTGGAGCTTCAGAGGACGATTGGCACCACTCTAACACCAGTAAAGCAACTGATCACTAAAAGCATGCACCTGTGTCAGAACATGATAATAATAATAATAATAATAATAATACTGAGGTGTCAAAAGCAGCATTCGAAACAATGATATATTGCTATTTGTGCTTCATTCTAACTAATCTAACTTTTATTCAAATAATCTCATCCATATGCTCCTTAGATGAAAGCTTTCATATCTAATTAGGAATTAAGTAAGGTTTATAAATCAGGGAAGTAAAATGGTTCTTTATATTCGTACATATTATTTAGGCAACAGCTTAATTCAACGTGTTCACATGAATGAAAAATGAAATCCCTAGATGTGAATACGCTCAATGTTCATGAATGTATTATTTAAGACTATATACAAGACATTCAAATTGATATAGATAACAATGACAGTGTCCAATACAGGATATATCATCTTTTTTCAAGTATTTTGTTTAATGTACAAGCTAGCTTTTTAAAAGGGGTTGGTTATGATACATATTTTCAAGTCTTTTTTTCTATCGCTAACAAGAAAAATAAGTCAAACTTACAATGTCTCGTAAAACCCATAATGAAGAAAGATAGAGTAGCGTTAAAAGATAATGAGAGATGGAGGAAGTTATGGTTCTACAGTCTCTCCTTAGATTTTAGACAGTTCCTGATCTAACTAGAAAAGAATTACACATCTTGATCCTTATTGTTCCATAAAAGCATAACATTCACACATATTCTTATTATGTACTTCATCTACTTTGACCCAGATTCACCGAAGCTGGATTCTCCCCAAAATTTCTTGTTCCCTTGGAAACTGAGCCCATTAACATATTTATGTCATCCACTTTGTTATAATTACATACATACGGTAGATAGCCTTGTAGATATCCTTGTAGATGGGTTGGATATAGATGGAAAGCTTGACTCAATAGCAAAGATTGAATAGATAACGTCATTATGGAATTTAAATTACAACCCTTAACTCATAAAGTTAAATATCAGTATAGAAGAATATATTATAACAAATAAAAGAAGGATGAAATAGTACTGTCTCGGTTCTAATAATGAAAATAAAAATACCCATACAATGCTCTGAAAATTTACGACATTCTCCTTCCACAAATAAACACACATATATCTATAACGGAAGAAAATACTTAATGCATATACTATTTGCTAAATTTATTTAAGGATTAGAGTAAATTTAACAACGAAAAATAATTGATGTCATCTTATTTGGTCATTTCTTTTTCGAAATCCTTGAGATGAGATATGATTAATTCAAAAAAGACTATTTTCTTCATCCATATTATTTTCTTTGTTGTGAGAAAGAATATGATTATATATGTATTTTGAAAAAACAACAAAACAATATAGAAATGGGTTATGCCGACATTATAATATAATAACCAAACATTATAATGTCGGCACAACCCATTTTTATACTCTGTTCGGGTAAATTGAAATGTACATATATTGTAGAATAAATATTTTTATCACGTATAAATTGTTTGATTATTAAAACGAAATCTAGAATTATTTTAGATTCACCAATGTATACTCCGTGGGGCATATTGTACAAAAAAGGAAGTATATGATGTTGTGGCTATCACAGGAAAGGGAAAGTGGGTGTATTTTGATAGTGTTGTTGGGTATGGAGAATTATAAGGTGAGTACATACAAAGCAACAAGGTTTATTACATCTATAATTGCCTG
>JAYKTE010250319.1:0-11861 GCA_036873565.1 Xipholeptos notoides | reverse complement strand
TTTTAAGTCATTTCATGCCTAGAACAATCATTTTTGATAAACGTTATTTTTGTTTTTTTAGTTAATTCAAATTTGGCAGTTCTTGACCATAATGATTTCTAGCATAATAAATCTCTCTTTTTGTGCATGTATATATCTATAATAGGATATCTGCTTTTATAAAACTGCAACTCAAAAGTTAGTGCAAGTGTCTGTGAATATATAATTGACCCATATATAAGGATCATCAGTCAATATTTATATAATTCTTAACTAACTAATGCATGTAGATTCATCATAGGTTATGACTTGAGGAGGCCTGATATATATACCTACATTATATCTATATTTATAATATTCATTGTAAATCCAAATATAAATATATAAGACATAAGTAAGTTTGGTTCACTTGATACTACTACATTGCTTTAATGATACCAATATATCTTCATGAGAATTTCATATAATAAAACTAATTCATTAAGGGTTTTTGCAAGAAATAAAAAAGATATACTCATTATCATTTAAAAAAATCAAAGGATGGAGAATAGTTCAAACTTCAGTCTATCCATTATTGATATACTAGAAGATATTAGTCTCCTTATGTATTATGTATTTTTAAGACTTTTCAAAAAAAAAAAAATGCAAACATTCACTATGGATTTTCTAGCATTGGTTATCTTCTATCATTGCTGTATTTATTTTGATAGAAAGAATGCTACTGATAATTCAGATAAACTTAAATGGTACAATTAGAGTGAAAAAGGAATTTTATTATTATAATTGATGATAGGATTTGTATGTTTTTCCTATATAGATGCAAGAAATGAAATGTAAATAGAATTGAGAAAAATCTATAGAACAGAAAATATTGATGCTTAAGACAGAAAAAGAATAACAAATTTTGATTGCAATGTTAATGCTGCTGGAAGTAGTTGTGGCAGGGCGAGTAAGGTTGGCTCTTGTAATAACATTTTTCATTCAAATAATGATGATATTTATGTAAATACTGAACCTAGTAAGTAGCAAACATGAAAGAATCATAAGCAGATAAGTATGTCATATTACTTAAAGCCTTAATATATTTCTTACCAGATCTAAATAACTTAAATTGATTTGCTCAGAGGTTTCTTATTACTCGTAATTTTTTTTTTTTTGCTAGAATTTATTTTACATTAGATAATTAAAAAAATTGATTGAATTTAAGAATTCTGATTTTTCAGTACTTATATAAATGTTCATTATCATCCAAGGAACAAGATTTTTTTCAATTAAATATTAATATAATAGTATTATTTAACCCATAGATGAATGAAAATAAGGAATTAGTATTTTTGCTACTAAAGTATTTCTTGAAGAATTGACATTATAACAATCCTTTCATTAAATAAGATGTATTTAGAATAACATTACATGTGAGTAATGCCTTTGATTTGTTATTGTAATCCCAAAGAATGCAGGAATATAATTGAACCTATCTCATATAAAATGGGTATGTGGCACAAGGCTAATTAAGTGGTTCATTTGTTTTATTAAATCTGAACATTTAAGCCTACAGACAATAAGCGTAAGCATGGCAAACTACAGTGTTTAGGCAGTTTTCTGCCATTGGGGTTTAAAGAACAATAGCTAACATATTGAATATCTACAAGGTAGCAAGGTTGGAGCAGTGGTAAAAGCTTGGTCTCTGGAATCGAATTACGCGACTTCAAATACCAGTCAAAACCACTACCTTCACTTTCAGCTGTCTTGGGCAGATGATGCTCATTAACTCGGGAAAGTAATTCATCTAGGTGAAGGGCAACACTGATTACAAAAATCCGAGCGATATAATGAGCACATAAAAATGGCCTTGTGCCTAACTTGGTTTTTGTGCTCGACTAAGTGAATATAATATTTAACAACTACAAAATAAAAATAAGATCAGGAATAGACTGTATTTCTTGACCCACTCGGATATCCTTTTTTATTTTGGAGGGAGAAATGATTAGTTATAATAACTACCTTTATTTATTTTCTAAAATGAATTAGAACATGTACACTACATAATTTTGGACACAATTTATTTGTTGAACCAGAAATAGCATTCAATAATGTAGTAAAAAAAGAAAAATAGATGCAATAATTTTAGCTATTTGATAGGGGACTGAACAGTCATGATGAAGATGATGATAAAGTGATGATGAATTTAATTTTATTCCTCCTGCTTTTTTATACATTTGTGAAACAAATAGGTCCTAAATTTATTTTGTGGGGATATACTTTGATATCCCCAAAGATATACTCATCCATTCCCTATATATTCAGTGAGCCTGAACTACTTGCCAGGGGAAATTACCACATGAAGTGACTACAGACTACACATCATTGTCGGCTAGTTACTAACCCTTCTTTCTGTAATATATTTCTGTTCAGTTCGATAAATTACAGTACTATTTACACCAGTTGTAGTGTTCATTTATTACTCTACCAATTAGTCCACAAGAATTTACTTATTCAAAAGACCCCACCCTATTTAATATAAATTGTTTGAATCCTAACAACCATACACCACGTATATTAAGGAATCTTTGGGAATTGTGTGTTTAACACAGATATGCAGGTTACAGATTTATATTCCAGGATGTTTTTACAGAGTTTCCTATTGATTACTTTGGTCAAAGGCCATCTTCTGTATAGGCACATGCCTTTATCCTTTCTCTCACTCTTTCAACAACCAAATCAACCCAGTGTGCATACACTTCTCAGTTCAAATACTGATGGATCTATATCTTTGGAAACAGCTGCTCTCACCATGGATTGGTCAGACTGAAATGCCAATGCAAGAATTTGATACTATGATGAAAAATTGAAAGAAAACAAAATAATGGTTTTAGAAGAATGGGGAAACAGATGGATTTTAATGAATGTGGGTAAATTATTTTAAATGATTGCACTTCAATAAATATCATAAAATATTGTTCATATTAATTTTTTTTTCAATTAGGACAGGTAGCCATATAATATTCAGTGTCGTTTAGTTCAAAACAGCTTCTAAAATTATTTTTAGATTTGCATTTAATATTGATTGGTTATCATTTGTGAAATGAAAAGAAATTTATATTTTTCCAATTGGTAGATTGAATAAAATCTTCTTGAATTATCTGTCATGAACAGTGATGGGAAGATACAGTTTAACTTGTCTTGTGCAGTAGCATAAAAAATTACTATTTACTCAAAGTCAGAAGAAATGTAGAACAAAAATGGTTTGTGTTAGGAATTTTTGCCTTATTGCATATTGAGCTTTGTGGTAATGAAATGGTAAAGCCCTTTTTAAACAAATGTTATATCTTTTATAAACAAATTTTTTCAATAACAGTAGTAGTACTATTTAGCTCATAGCTGGAGAGTGATTCATGTTTTAGTAAAGGCATCCATTGGAAAGTTAATATAATGTAATGAAGCAACAGAGATATTTAACTTGTGTTATACAATTCCAAGTTCAAGTTGTTATTATCTGATTCTGTACACCAGCAGCCTAAATAGAAAGGGAGAACAAAAGAAAAATGAGGAATGAGAATTTCTGCTACTGTTGTCACATAAGCACTATGGAATATTATTGGCATGGAATCCACAGAATAGAAAGTAGAAGGTCAAAAAAATAAAAAAGCTCTAAAGCTCAACAGAAACATAATGTTTATCATCTTAATGAGAAATTATTTTCCTTTTTCCTGGTTTCTCTAACTCAATGACTGTTCAAATAAAAAATTATAAATTAATAAAATCTACAGATATATAAAAGTTAAAATGTGTGTGTGAGGCCAAGTAATTCTCTACCAAATTGCTACTAGAAAAATAGCTGCTAAGGAGTCGAAATTTGGAATTACAAAAAACACAGATATAAATGACCATGCAATTTGGTTGAAAGATAAAGAGAGATTACATTTTTAATAAAAATACCTTACAAAATAAATCTTTGAATCTATATCTGTATATCTATAAAAGTGAAAATGTGTGTGTGTGAGGACAGGACCAGTTTATACCAAACATCTTAGCCAATCTTTTGTCTACAGACTTGAAATTTGAGATAAAGGGAAAAGCTTTTTAATTCGTTTTCTGCCATAAAAGTAGTGTTCAAGTCATCAAATTTTCAAGAAATTACCCAAAGTAATATTCATCACAAGAGGCTGACCACCGTGAAACAAATGTTTTTAGACAAACAGCACTAAATATCAAGCGAATCTTTCTATTAGATAAAATTAATTTAATACTTGTGAAATGTGGTTAAACAAAAATATTTCTACTATATATATATTTACTAGAAGTATTGCCTGGCTTTGCCAGACTCCGAGGACTCGCTACTAAGGTAGAGAAAGAAGCCTATTATATAGGAAAGCAGTATTGTACATTATGTTCATAATGCCAAATGCCAATTCAAGAGATAATATATGAAATTTAGTTTGTCATTGTGCTCTGCAAATTTCGTAGGTTTGAATCATTGTGCCACGAGAATTTTGGTGGTCTTAATCCTCTGATACTCATTTGTGTGTTCATTTTAATTTGTAAATTGTAATAGCAAATTTTGACCCCTTAGCAGCTATTTTACTGGCTAAAAACCTATTAGAAAGTGTTCTCCAGGTCTAAATACCCCATATAACAAATGTTTAGATCCAAAATTGTTTGAATGTGAAATTTTAAGTCTGTAGACCTAAAATTGGCTGAGTAGTTTGGTAGAGACTGTTCCACACACATTCATCCTCACTTTTATAGCCTAGATAGATTTTGAGGGTAACAAACAAAATAAGTCGATGCAATTAGTTTATTGTTTATAATTTGATTAGCTACTACAGGTTATTGGAGTTTTTGATGGCTGAACACATTTGATTTCTTATAAATAAATGTTAGCTTTAAGGTTGCTTGAATTTCCGTAGATTATATCATCATATTACATGTTGCTGTTGACAATGCCAAAAAGTTATCATTGGTTTTTGGGTTGTTTATTTTTAACTCCTTTTAAAGCAGATATCTTAAATCGTTCTTTGCACGCACATAGCCAACTTGTTAACACAGCGAGGATCAAAGCATTAAGAACAAAGCAGCAGCGTTTACTGTTTTATTCATTTATTTATTCATTCTATAGGAATCGAAGTCAGACTAAATTAATTATTCATGGTTTTGTGATAAAGCAGTATATCTAAAAACAACATCCATTCTCTTTAAATCTTTGTTTATCCTTTTTCATTTATTTATATCACTAGTTTAACGGTGCCATCAAAAAATCACATCTAAAATCCATATGAGTAAGCAATTTTACTCAACTTAAGTGTATAAAACATGTATTGAATTATTTAGGTGAAAAATCCTAAAAGAATATGAACTTAAATTATTTTGAAAAGAAAATATGACTTAACAAAAAGAATATATTCTTAAAAGTGTTGCTGTTCAATATATAAAAGATAGAAAAAAATAAAGTTAAAATGAATGCATGTTCAATCAGTCTCTACCAAACTACTCTGCCACTTTTGGGTCTACATGCTTGAAATTTCATATATAGGTTATTCAGACCTGGAGAAAGCTTTTTAATTTATTTTGAGCCAAAAATTTAGCTGCAAAGGGGTCAAAGTTAAAAGATTGGACTACCAAACTACTCTGCCAATTTTGGGTCTAAACACTTAAAATTTGATATATCGGATATACAGAGCTTGGGAAACACTTTCTAATTGGTTTTGAACTGGAAAATAGTTGCTAATAGGCCAAATTTGGAATTACAAAAAATAAATCAAAATGAACGCAAAAGCAAGCATCAAAGCATTCAGACCACCAAAATTTGCGTATGCATGGTGCTGCTTTCCTATATAATAGGCTTTCTTAACTATTTTAGTACCAAGTACCTGGTGCCCGGGCAAAGCTGGTCAATACTTTTAGTAATTATATAAAAATATGCCAAAGAACTGACAGCTTTCAGTTTAAAAATGATAATAACATATTTTATGGTCTTTTGGAATCTTAGAGATGAGGTTTGATAATTTGAACACCAAACTGTTATCTTCATTTTTATCATTGATAATTTCACAACATTTAGGCCAGTGAATCCTTTGGCTTTCTTTGGCTTTTTGAACTTCGGAACATTCTTGTCAAAATTGGTAGTCTTCATAAAATTTTAAACTTTACCTCCATGAGTATTCTGCTAACCATGACAGGGTAGGGATGTTATATCATAAAAATGTATTCTTAGTTATTATTTCCCTTGGGTAGGATTGAAATTCCAAGCTTCAGATGATGATCACTTAGAACTGTAGAAACTCAAGATGTTGAGTTGGTGCTACCCACGTGGATTTGATAAAAGGTTAAGTTTGAAATTCTATGAAGAGTTCTAATTACAAGAAAATTCCAGAATTTGATCACCTAAGAAAGCCAGAGGGTTCATCAGATGAAAAATTATGAAGGTAACAATGATAATGATGAAGACAGCAGTTCAAAAAGTAGATTTAGTTCTTCTCGTATAAGAATAAAGTCACTCTAGTTTTATAATGTTTGCTGGTCCAGCTAAACAAAACGATAAAAAAGTTTAATTTCGTTAGACACAAAACAAGTTTTGGCCCAGCCTATTCTGTGACATATCTTAGAAGAAACAAAAATTACCTGATTAAAAAAATCATTTAGCATTAAACTCAATGACCTGTAATCAATAAACAAATTTTGTTATCCTAAAGCTTGCAAACTAATAGGCTGTGAGCTCAAAGGTCTATATCGCTGTATATTTTTCATTTTGTGACTTACACTTGTTGAGTGTAAGAAAAAAAAAGAAACAAATACCAATACCCCCATGAATGTCTTACTATTTTCCCCAAGTGCAGATGTTACACATAAGAATTTAATGGTAAAAATACAAGCTTTAATAAAGCCATCATTCATGAAAGTGAAGATTGCTGCAGTAACATGGATCATAAGGCCTATAAAAACAAACTGCCTTATACCCGAGTCATGATTTACACTTGAGCGATAAAAGATTTGTGTCCGAACCTACTTGTTAGTGTTGAAATATACAGCACTTTTATGTCTGATTTATTTCATAAATCCTTTTCTAGTTTAGATAAATAGGCAATATCACTGAACAAAAAGCAGGCTATAATTAGAGTATGAAAAAAAATAAAGGTATGTCAGTTGGGGTCCAGATCACTATAACCCCACCTATTGATGAAAGAGAGCACCACATCAGCATCAGTCAGCACCATTAAAAACTTTGAATTTAAAAGTGCATAAACTCAAGGAATTTTAAATAAGGACACATGCTTGGGTTTAGAAGGAGTTTTATGTGTTAACAATTACACTGATAATGAATAAATAATAACAATAAGTGTCTGTTTACAAAATTATTAGCTGTACAAAGAGTCTTAAAATGCAGAAACAAGAACAATTAATTCTATTTTTACAAAGAAAGCATGATAAATTTCTTCTCCTTTTAAAAATCAAGTGTGTAATACTTGAGTTGATAAAAGCTTATTTTTTTCTTTTTGGTTGCTTTGTTTTTGCTATTTAAACCAGCTAGGAAAGGTCAAGTTAAGAGTCTGTCCATCCATCCGTAACTATAGTCATAAAGAAGAAACACTGACTATATCCGATCATCTGCATTCAAGTCCTCGAGTTTTATGAACTGTATGTTATACAAAATATGAGTTGAAGGTTAAGGAGAGAGAGAGAAAAAAAAGGAGGGACAATAAGAAAAAAAACACTGAGAAAGAAAGAAAGAAAGAATATTTTGCTTTGATCAATAGTTTTGTAGTCAGGGAAATACAAAAACAAACTGCCCTCCTCACCCTTTATCTTCTTGTTTTTCAAATTTAGTTCTTTAACATTGTGACATCCTCATCTTTTCTTTAACTTCGGCAAAATTTTGCCATTGTTAAGCGAGTCAAATAGTAGCAGAATTTTATACTTGAATTACCAGCTTTGAAATTACACTTTTAAGCCGAAAAAGTGGACACAATACAGATAAAAGTGACTGTCCGGAGTCGAACCATCTGTTAAAAAGAAAAAGATCAAAAAAAGGCTGGTAGCATCTAAGCAGCTGAATATATTTACGATGGATTTTGATTATTCTTTTCCTTAATAATCTCAACAATCCTGTCCCATTAACTGCTCCACCCCTCCAAAAAATTAACCCACGAGACTCATCTACTAATCCTTCTCTCAGTCAAACGTCTCCCCCTGCTTCTAGCATTGCTTATCCTCTGCATGCATCACCCACCCATTGCTTATTGAGACACATAGGTTCATAATTTCTTTATCTTTTTTTGCTGACCTGTGAAGTTAACTGACAAAGGCCATCTAGCCATATTTACCCAGATTAGGTTAATTTATGTTTCTAATATTATTTTTATGTGCGTGTGTAAAAGGGTACATATACATGACTGTGTGTGTTATGAGGGTAACTCTCAATGTTTAGACAATCATAGCTTGTTTGTAACTGATTTTTTAAGTTTTTGTCCATTGCAAACCAGCAAAGTAGAGCAGGTAATTGTTTGAAGAGAAAGAATGCAGGAGATTGGTTGAGATGACACAGAGGAAACAATAAATAATTATAGTAGTTTGTAACAAAAGAGAATACAACATAAAAGAGGGCTTTGCACAAAATGCTTGCAAACAGTAAACAGAAGGTTCATTTTTGTTTAGATATTTTTACGTTTTATGAAATAGTTGCAAAAAGCTTAAATTTAACTGTCTTTACTTTCCATTTGTAGCAAGAAAACTTTTTTATAGTTGATTTTCAATCGTGTTCAAGAATAGGAGAACTGATAAAACAAAATCTTCATGTTGCTATTATTGTCAGTTTTCTACCACCATATGACTTCTAAAATAGTGACAAACTGATAAATCTAATATTTACTTTCACAGATCAGATAAAATATCAATATAAATAGTGTATTGAAAAGAAGTTAAGTAAAGATGTTAGCATGAGATGGTTGAATTGCACAGAACTTTTAAAATTCTTGGTGCTTTACTATGGTTTGACCCCAAACAGCTAATTGAGCAAAATAAAACCAAAGTCTTTATTCAATTTGATTTATTTCCATTTATGATCACTTTATTCAAACATTGACTATTGAATTATCTGCATACATATATATGTATTTGATGCTTTCTATTAAAAAAACACAAGCAAATTTAGAAATATATCTTTTAGTAAAGTTCTTGAAATAAATGTTACCAAATATATTGTGTTATGTATAACTGCCAAATTTCTCCTTATTGCAAAGCATGTTAGGATTGAAAATTGTCACAAATTTGTTCCTACTGCATTTGTTGAAAAAAATGAAAATAAAAAGGAAAAAGAAGAGACTGGATCATAGAGTTCAAAAGGTTGATCACCTCTGTGCAAGTTAAAGTCATGCTATACAAATCGACATGGCCCGCTTCAGGGCTGAAATAGATGCATTCATTTCATTGGTAAATGAAAATAAACCCTAAAAAGATTATTAATCTTGTCAAATGTTGTAAGCAAGGCATGCTTGCAATATGATACACGTTTTAGTTGTATAAGAATTGTCAAGAGTAAAGAGGAAAAAAAATTAAATGAAGAAGGGTAGGGTGGAATGAATATGGTAGAAAATGAAAGAGAAGGACAAGATAAATTTTAACACCAAGTAAGTCTAAAATAGAAAGGGTTTGGTTGGGAAAAGAAGTTGTATTCGAAAGAGAAAGAGAATGATCAGGCAGGCAAGTGATATTTTAGTTGGTTGGTGAGGTGCATAGAGGTGTGTGGCTGAAAGTTAGGCAACGGCTCTTTGCCCTCAGGTTAAGCTGGCTGGAGTGGACAGAAAGGCAGATGGGGGTTAATGGCGATTTTGAGGTCTAGTTTTAAGGGACACAATCCCTTAACATCAATTCCCGGAATGCTAAAGAACACATCTGGATAGTGACCAGCCCTCACAGTAAGAAATGATCAAAGACTGCAGACATCGTGTCCGAAGGCAAAAATTAAACACTGGTGCCAGTTCTCTTCTTTGATAATATATTATTTTTCCCTAACCCCGTAAAATGCAAGCGACATTATTGGTGACGGTGGTAGCAATACTGTGTTTTTTTTCTTCTTTTTTTTTCTTCTTTTAGTGGGATATACAATTTCTCGTGTCTCAATTTGCTTAATTGTAGCACACGGACCTGTTCTTTGCCTTTCTTATTCAGCAAGGAAAATGTTTAGGTTCTATCACTTCTTATATTAAAGTCTACCATAACTATAAGTAATGGCATGGGTGATGGATGAGGATGGTGAAAAAGAGGGAGATATAAACTTGCAAATTGTATATGTTGAGTTTTTCCAATCTTTATTTATGATATGTACTATTTGAATGTGACAAAAGTGTGCTAAAAATTAACACACTCACACAAAAGTTAAATAGTCACTAATCACAATCTTGAACCTAACTTATGAGGAGTTGTAATGACTGTATGCTAGACATTTCAAAGTGTCAATGCCTTATAAGGCCAACCATGTATCAGCAAAAAATAAAAACAAAGTGTTAAAAAGTCTATATGTAAATCTACTTTTATGGTCATAATTCTTATTTGAAAAAACTTAAAGGAAAAAATAAAATAAAATTCTTATGATTAAAAATATAATTTGTATAGAACAAAGATAATTGTGTACAAAAATATTGTTTGGACCATCTATGTCATTCTACACCCAAGTTAACTATTTAAGAAAAGTAAGTATTTTTAAGCACTTTCTCTTTCTTCTGAATAATACAACAATCTTTTTTAATATTTGACCATTCAAAATGATTTATTATTATTATTATGTAACTTCTGTCCCCTTATCTTCTAATTGACTAACAGAAAATACTTTTAGATGAATCTTCCCACCTATTTATGTGTGGTATATGGACATGATTATGATTTCGAATAATCATAATAACAATAAATACTAAAGAGCCTATTGTTCAAACCCTGGCATTTATAGACTTGTACTTTTGGGAGGCACGCATGATAGTATCATGATATAATCATAACAATCATAGTATCTGCAAAAAATTTGTGCTTTTGTGTTTTTGCTAGAATATTTATAAGTTTAAGACTGATTAAAAGAATGCAAGGTATTTTTCATATAAAATGTGCTAAACATAGTGACAGTATTATCTTGTCAACTTACAAAAATATTATAACCTTGAGGATATGAAAGAAATAGTTTTCTTTGACATCTGAAAATGCCAAAAGTAAAATATGGATTGATAAGCCAAATAAAAACAGCCTAACCTCTCGAGTTCATCAAATGCATTTCTAGTTCTCTCTTCAATTGATAGATTATGAAAGCATAAAAACTTTGATGAATAATTTAGGTATGAAAATGACCTGACACGATATTCAAAATTAATAAATCATATTAGATCTATAAATATATTCTTTTAAACCGCCATCTCAATTATTTTCAACTTATTTTTTTTTAATTTTATGAATTATAATCACTTTGAATTATTTGACCATAATAAGCCATGCCATCACCAGAAAAGATCACTTATAATGGCTTGTAATGTAGTGGGCATAATTTTTTGAAAAAAACGTGTATAAAGTCATAAAATATTTTTCTTTAACTTTGCACAAGCAAATTAAGTTTAATTAATGAATTTTTTATTTCAATCTTAATCAACAGTTTGGATGCTGAAATTTGGCTAGTTTGGTTTAAAAATCTGAACAATTACAATTTGGCTTTTTATTTGCTGCAATAATATTCACTGGAAAATAAAACGTGATGAAAAACAACTAAGAAATGTTATACATAATGAAATCTCACTGTGACGGTCAATAGGGTCATGTACAGAACGTATGTCTGAAATTTGATTGATATTCGTCAAATATTTTGGGAAAGGGTGAAAACATAAAAAATGTTGAAAAAAGGCCGAAATATC